>JAMQGT020007961.1:0-33807 GCA_024447675.2 Pterophyllum scalare
ACTTTTATGTACTTCGTTCAGTTACGTATTGCTCTTATATTTAAATTGAAAAGAAGATCAAAAACCTTCTTTGGGTTGAGACAGGTTGAGTCATTCTACTACCAGATTGTATGAAAGCAGAGTTCACAACCTGTACCTGCCCACTGCTCTACCTGCCTCTCTCAGTGTTGCTTGTTTGTTGCTCGCTGCATGGCATTTTGCACACTGCCAGCCAATGACTCACAAGCCAGAGTATAGCAACAATTTAGACATACTGTTTTAAGAACACAATTTTATTTACACATGGAAACTAAAGTGGAAAAAAAAAGACCCCACACACATACACACACAATCACTTGGTTTACGGAAAAGTGAAAAAAAACAAAACAAAAAACAAGCACCTCCAGCACTAACTTACGCTAACTAACTAACGCAGCTTAGTGTTTGTTTGGCTGTGCAGCCCAGTCAACCATAGTTGGATTTTCCAACAGCTAGCACACAGCACACAGGTGTATCGGATTAACACGTGGGGTTGAACTGCAAAAACAACCTATTGCCATTTCAGTGATCTGTCACACTGTGCTGATGTCTTTGAAGAGTTCCTAAATTCATAACAGCTGGACAATCAGTGATTAAAATGAAAACAGATAAATAAAAATAGGTGTAAGAATACTGACTAGCAACATGAAAAACAGGCTGTACATGAGTTTTTATTTTACAATGTGAAACAGACAGGAGTGTTTAAATTTGATGAAGCACACTGTCAATAAAATTGCACAATGTTTTTTAATACTGCCCGATCTTTCAACAAATTATCACTCGGTTTTGGCAAGTTTGTGGCTGGTAGTACAAACAACACATTAAATGATTATAGGTTGCTGCTGATTCTGTTCTATTCTAATTCTTCGGCATTTGATCATCACATCTTTATAAACCACCCTGAATGCCATGGTAGCATCAAGGATACTGCTCTTTCCTAGTTTCACTCTTACTTATCAGACAGATCTCATCCTCATTCCCCCTCTGGCGAGGTGTTCCATAGTGGTCAATTCTTCTATTTTATTCTCTATCTACATGGTTCCATTGGATAAGATTATCTGTAATCCACATACAGTGTTACTTTCCACTGCTATGCGGATAATGCACAGATATGTTATGCTGGCAGGTAGTAGCCTAAGGGCAATCTCAAATCTTATGGCTTTTCTCTCTGATGTTAAATGTTAATCTCACAAAATGTCCTTCAGCTCAATGATTCCAAATCTGAGGTCCTTTAATTGCCCCCCTCAAACCTGACCTGTATCTTGGAGAGAAAAAAAAAATATATATATATCTGTCCTCCAACACTTGGAGTTCTAACAAAGTGGAAGCGATTGGGAACAATAGCAACCCAGCCACAGAATTGGTAGGCCTCTTGACAGTGCATAGAGAGCTTCATGGAATGGGTTTCCAAGGCCGAGCAGCTGTAGCCAAGCCCTACATCACCAAGTGCAATGCAAGGTGTCAGATGCAGTGCTGTGAAGTACACTGACTCTAAAGCGGTGGAGACGTGTTCTCTGGAGTGACGAATCACGCTTCTCAGTCTGGCAATCTGATGGATTAGTCTGGGTTTCGCAGTTGCCAGGAGAACGGTACTTGTCTGACTGCATTGTGTCAAGTTTGGTGGAGGGGGATTACGGTGTTGGGTTCTCAACTCTTAATGCTTCAGGATACCAAGATGTTTTGATCAGTTTCATACTCCCAACTTTGTGGGAACAGTGTGGGGACGGCCCCTTCCTGTTCCAACATGACTCTGCACCAGTGTACAAAGCAAGGACCATAAAGACATGGATGATCGAGTCTGGTGTAGAAGAACCTGACTGGCCTGCACAGAGTCCTGAGGTTTATGGGATCCTTTCAAAACTTTCCCATTAGCAAAAGGATAAGTTAGTAGGTATTGCCCCTCTGCAGGTTTCCAGAAGTTGGCCACTCAAGAAAAAGTGTGATATTAGTGAGAGCGGCCTCATTCTAAATCTTGATTTTCAGGCTCAACTGGAATTTAACCAATGGGCTGTCTAAGGAACAGTATTAGATATTCTTGAATTGTCAATCATGCGAAGCTACTTTTGCACAGTTCCTAAAAATCAAATTAACCGAAAACGACCATAATATGCACCCTTAAAGAACACAGACAAAGTTCATCTTGAATATTTTTATTAAAATAAATGAGCAGCTGTGTTGATGGAGGAATGAGTCACCACCAATTGATTCAGCTCATTTTACATTCTTTTAGCACAGTGTGCACCTTCCCAAGGTTCCACTAAATGTTCTGTATTAATTCACTGAGGAAACTCCTCTAATCTGGTTTTCCTAACTGCAGAAATTGACAATGATTATTGCTGCTATGAAATGAGTAACCACTAAGGGCTCAGTTCGGATTGCCTGTCATGTAACATGTATGGCAAGCCAATCAAAAATAATTACTTACACATTTTCCCCAGCATGGGCATGAAAATAACATTTATATAATTCTATAATTGAGCAAATAGGTCATGTGGCCTTCTCAGATACAGCTTGAGAAGCATGCACTCAATGCTAAATGTTTGTACTTGGATAAGGACAAAACATCTCCATCCAGTCTACTACAAGTAGGGACAGTAGAAGAAGTGGCAAAAAAAGAGAAAAGACACCCCCCACCCAAAAAAAAAAAAACCCAGTAACAAATGAAAGATTTCTAAATGCTGTATCAGGATTTTCCTTTACTTTCCTTCTTCAGGCTTTAAACTCATAGAACGCAACTATTTATGAAACGCATGGCTACAAAAATCAATTAGTTTTTGAAAAGATAGATGACTTTTCCCTGTGCTAACTTGGTCACTCTCCGTCTTACTCAGTGTAAAAGTATAAACATTAATCAACTCATGAAGATGAACTACACAGTCTGAATAATGTGCAGTATTGACCTTTCAGTTTGTGTTTGATGTCATGTGTTTCTGGATGAAGTGTGAATCCCAGATTGCTACCAGATGTGATAGCATAGCTAATATTGATTTCTGCTTGTGTGTGTGTGTGTGTGTGTGTGTGTGTGTGCGTGCGTGTGTGTGTGTGTGTGTGTACTCGCATAATAGTGTTTTAATGATTCCCGAGTACTCATGCATCTGAATCTCGGCGTGTTGATAGGTGTTGCAGCTGCTATGATCTAATCACAAGATGGTCCTTAGTTAATTCATTTTCTTGTTTCCTCTCTGATGTCTATGAATCAACACACTGATAATTCCTTTCCTTTATCTTTACACACCAATTATTCACAATAAACAATCAGATTTCTGTGCAAACTCACAAGTGTGCATGCTTGTGTTTCCCACCGGGTCATTTCCCACAGCTTCTCTATAATATTATTTAAAGCATCATAAAAGATTCATGCCTGCCAGTATATTCCCTGGAGCCTCTCGACAACTCCAGCAACTCATCAACAGGATTTCTCATGCCAACACAGGTCAAATCGGCCCCAGAGCAGCACGGGCAGCAATTTTCTTTGCCTCTGGAAATCATCATGTTTGACTTTTCCTGCACATGTAGATATATATTATTACATTAGTAAAATTATTATTATTATTATTTTGTTTGTTTAAATGTTCAGAATGTGTGCATTTCTATATCACAACATTACATAATAGACTTCTGCATATGTTACACCTGTGTTTCCTCCTCTCTTCACCACGTGTCTCCTAGAGGTGTATTTAAGGGACTGAAAGATCTTCCACTAATATCCACACAGAAGTTAGCGTAATAATATTTTTTTTAAAGCACCAAATAGAACCCATACAACCACATGGCTTCTGGTTACCATGCCATGCCAGCAAGTTCCACACAGCTAATTTGCATAGTGAGACTAGATCAAATTGCAGCCACAATCAAGATAATTGGGGCATATTTTAATACCAGGTGTAACCTTGTCAGCTAGAAATTATGTTCCTATACAATGACAAGATCATAATCTAATTACAATTAGGTGAAAGGTAATCACTGCCTGCATTATGTTTACAGCCAATCTCTCTAATTATCTACCTATCTATCTTGTTCTTTATGAACGAAGTGCCACATTCATGACTGGCTGATTTTAGAAAATGCATTATAAACTCATGATCTCAGAGAGGAGATGAGGGGTTGACATACACAAGTCTAACTATGGCCATTTTAGTAAACAAAATGAGTACGATCAGGCAAAAAATGATGAAGCCACAGAAGACTGTGATGGCATTAGGCCAGACAGCGATATTATAATATGTATAACTTGGGTCTCAAGTCACTGTGGACAGTTCTTGGTGCAGTTTCAGAGAGCCTGTGTGAACATAATTTAAAACTGTCCAGGACACAATATCAGTCTAATTATGATGGTACTGTATGACACTGAGCAAACATTTTAGGCACTAAAAGCACTGCTGGATTTCAATTTTGATTTAATGAATTGTTTTTTTTTCTTTTTCTAACACAGTTGTTTCATACAAAATGAAATAAACAAGAAAAATGCAAATTAGGGATAATTTGATGTGAGCACCCTTTCTTTTTCAAAAAGCAACCAGTATTTCATGACCCTTGGCAGGGAGGTTGTTCCAAGCTCACTGGGGAGCTAGCAGCAGTTGTTTTGGTTGTAGGCTGTCAAATTTATTTTGGGCCAGACAAATTTTGTGATATTGAGAGCATAAATCTCTGCACTGTTGGTGTCTTTTAAGGGATTCCTTATTCCTGATGTTGACTACCTTAGCTGCAGGGCTTTAGTCATCATATAACAGATGGGATATATCCCCTTAATATTCAAACAAACAACAAGAACAACAACAAAATAAAACATATATTGACTTATTGGGCATAAAGGAGAGTCTAGAAAACCCATGTGCCTAAATTGTGCAGTTTTTGTGTTTAACAAGCAAGTTAAAGAAAAAAAGCTCTCTCTTTGATTTTGCAGTGTTAAACTAGTAAAAACTAGTGAATAACATTATTATTGACCCATAACTCTAATAACTAGCACTTTCTTTCTTTCTTTCTTTCTTTCTTTCCAATAAACATATACAAATAAACACAGACAAAAATCACCTTCTTTCTGTCCTTGTGAAGTCTACATGGAGCAGACAAAACAAAATATTTCCAGAAAGTCCACTTAAGGGTGCTAAAAGTACATCTGTGGGTTAGCAAGCATATAGCGAAGAGTGGGATTTCTGTGATTCAGGGTACATCTGTATGCTCAATTTTCTGAAGTGGAGTGATACACAGCAGCCACTTCTGAGAGGGCTAAACAACAATTTTTATTCTTTATAGGCTTAGCTCTTCTTTTCAACTTTGTTGTCTTTGAAGTTGAGTGTTTGTAGGGCTTTCTATGTTACAGCTGTCATTACACTGTGAAAGCACATAATCTGGACCTGAGAGATAAAGACTAAGTGAAATGAAAGCAGAATGTGTATAAAAAGTCACAAAAATATAATGAAGACGCTCCTACTCAACTTGATCCTTCAGACAGATGTGGACAAAGGCCAGGGTCAAGAAAGTTTTGTCCTATTATATATAACAAATGATTTACAAGAAAAAAGATTTCCTGTTTTCTTCTGACCTGGATTAACGTGACTAATTATGGTCCATATGGATGAATACAGATGGACACACATGCAAAATAGGACTCTAACAACCTTATAATCCTTGTTATACAAATCATTTCAGTCATGTAACATCTGGCTCTACAATAAATAATAAGGCTGTTGCCAGCGATCAATGTGTGCATGTGATATTAGAATAATGCCTTAAGTTGCACAAAAAAAAAATCCATTCTTTGAATAATGCAATTAACTTGAGAATGAATCTCCAGATAGCTTTACAAAGCCTCATTTGTACATTAAGTCTATCATTTCAGAACCACTTGGGAAACAGCTTCAATAATTTTTGAAAATATGACAAGAATGTGGGATACAGGTGAACTCTTTCCTTCTGTTCACCAATGATTAGGATGGTGTAAGTGTACACATCAGTCAGATTTAATATACAGTATTAATACATGTGCTTATATGTCTAAGAAAGATCCTGTGTGTGCATATTTGTCCAGATGTTCCCATCCAGCTCCTGTCATGAAGCATCAGTGCAGACTAATTCTAGCATAACAAAAAAACCCTCTATATTTTTAAAGGCGGGCATGGGAGCAAGAGAGACTCACAGAACAGTTGTAATCCTTAAATGAATAAATCCAGCAGATGGGTTATTCAAAGGAAAAAACAAGAGTTTCTAGAACACTGACTGACTAACTGGTTATTTAAATGAACAACTAGAGACAGACTATTAGGAAAAAAAGACAGTGGAAATGTTGCACAATAACATTGAAGGGCAACATTATTATAAGTGCCTATAAGTGTGCATACAGTGATACATCTCATGGAAATTGTGTTTCCATGTGCAATTACCTGTACGTGTAAGTATAAGACAAACTAAAATAAAACAGGAAACAACCAAACAGAAACACGGCTTTATCATCAAGATCTTTCACTGAAATAAGTTTGGTGCAAGCCTGCAGAAAGGTACAAAAATCCTCCAATTGAAAGATTTTTGATGGATGTCTTGCATGTACTGACAGTTTTTAATCTCCACCACAACATTTCATTCTGTATATAAAAACTATAACATTACCTTTTACTTTGCCAAATACCATTCTGTAGCCATGACTTTGACAGTTTGGGATTTGTAATAGTGTTTTCTTAAGCCAGACTTGACGAGCGATGGGTAGATTTGATTGAGTACCCGACATTCCCACATGGTAAAGACTTGTCAGTCACAGGTAGATGCACCCAAAGCATGTCCTGGTTTGATGTATCATTTACCCCAAATGAGAACAGAATTTACAACTGTACTGAAGAAAACTTTAAACTAGCAATTATGCCCATAAACCTGCCATTAAAACCTTCAAACAAATAAGAAAGTAGATTTCATTTTTCTCATGAACTTATAAAAAAAAAAAAAATCTGTCTTTTTGCAACCCTCTGCTGGCCATGGGAGTGTAAAACAGTTTTAAAGGAAACACCAGCCACAGTGTTGCAGTAAGAGGCTGCTGTGGGAAATTTACAGCACCGTGGATTAATGCATTAATAATCTGATTTTAGGAGTGGGGAAAGTATTTTTGCATTGTAGCGAGAGGTACTGAAGTACAGATACATTATTCAATAACCAGTGAGTACTATACCACTTAGAACTTTCCTTAAGATCTAGGCACATTTACTGCCATCATGGTCTTGTGTGAAATAAAAAAAAGAAAAAAAAGGAAAGAAAAAACACAAAATTAAAAGACTGGTGTCTTCCCCTTTTCTGATGTAACTGGGGCCCTCAGCATCACAGGTGTGTGAGTCTCACTATCAGATAAGCTTGCCTGGTGCTGCAGCTCCAACACCGTCCCATTGGACCCAACAATAGCAGATTGAGATGGACGAGTTCCTGTCCCTGTCTTATCATTATCAACTAAAGCTGCAAAGTCCTAAGCCCACTGACTTAGTACTAAAACGTAAATTCCATGCATAATAATCCTTTGCTAGCCTACTGCTTAGGTCACCTGTTGTAATTTAGTGCTAGTCCCTGGTCTAGATGGTAATTGTCACGTTACACTAGAGTGTAAAAGCCAAAGTTGTTTGCCCCCTAACATGTGGCAACTGGTTGGCACATATTATTATTCAAAAAGCTGTCTCAGGGCACTTTTACAGTGTGCTGGCATGCATCCCAACAGTAAAAACAGGGAAACCTGTTATGTCCATTAATGCCTTTTTGTGAGTGCGTAAGGTGGGGACATCAAATAGAAACTTGTGACTTAAAAAGTGCTGTAACTGTTTGTGTGAGCACTCTGCTGTCCTGATGACACACCAAAGTCATCACTGCTGCACTATTACATTTTTTGGCTACAACATATCTTTGTGTTGTGATGACTTTCATTTCTGCTGTGATAGCATTATTGGATTGGTAGAGAGCAGCGCTGAGATGTGAATGCATTTCTAATGGGATCAACCGCAAACATTATCCTTGCGTGAGCTATTCTGTTGCATTTTATTAATTCACTGTCATTCAGTATTTAAGGAATATCACTCCTACCTCTTTGTCTTTCCTCTGTTTTTTTTCTCTGCTTATGATTCTTATTGTTTTCCTCCCTACTCAGTTTATCATCTTTAGATGTTCTCTGAAGGACTGTGAATGACTTTTCTATTTACAACAAAATCTTCACAGTAAAGAGACAATCACAGGAAAGTTTTACACTTCCCTCACTAGCACTAACTCTTTGTACTCAGAAGCTTTATGAATACAGCCCCCAACCTTTGCCTGTATGGTAACAGGTAAACTATTGTTGCTCTAAAGTTCTTTTTGGAGAGCAAAGGTTGTTCCCTGGCAAGTTTCCCATGTAGCTCACATTTGTAAAATCTAGTTCTTTGTGTGTGTGTGTGTGTGTGTGTGTGTGTGTGTGTGTGTGTGTGTGTGTGTGTGTGTGTGTGTTTAATTAAATGCCCCTGGTCTGCCGCTGAATTTGTTTGAAATCTGGATCTGAAATCTTCTTGTAAATGAAATTCCCTACATTTTATTTCACGCAATTTGGAGAGCTTTTTAAAATCTTTGCTAGATTCATAATCATCTCAAGGTCTTTGGGGAGCTCTTTGGATCTTGACATGGTGACACAACATACTTCAATGGCAGAAAGAATACCTGATCCCAGGTGTGAGACATTTAAATGAGACCAGTTCCACCTGTCACTTCCTCTAGAGATTATAATCACTGGCATCCAATCTGGAACTATGATTCTAATTTTATGGCTTTCCAAGTGTGGTAATGTAGGGCTGTACTTTTTATAACTGTGAATTGTTAGTTTTAGTATTATTTGTTTGCGTATATAACTTTTTTTTAACAGGTTCAAATGCTTGAACACTTTTCCCCCCAAAAAAGCAGTGAAGCTGGAATACCAAATGCATTGTGAGTTTACAAATAAATAAATACAATTAATTAAAAATAAATGAAAAAATTAAAATGACATACCTTGGTCACTGGCATTTGAAAAATATTGATAATTTCACATTCTATTCATTTCTGGTAAATGAGTAGTGAATAATCAGCACAATTCAAGCTTGAACTCTGTATTTTTTGTCTAAATATATCATGTCGCATATCTTGGAATAGGTTGGTTGTTGCAGATAACTGCATTATACTTATTCAAAACAAAAGACAGGCCCAGCTCACTCCAACACTTTCTCAAGGGAGATGAACAATCAGAAAATAATGAAAGCCACTCTACCATTACCATTACAATGAGTCCTTGACAGGCAAACAGACAGTTGCATAGAGAATATACATGCCCCAGAACACCTGCCACATGAAAACCAGCCACATTTATTCTCCCATGGATATGGCAAAATAAACATGCAAACAGAATTAACTGCATTTAATGAATGGGAATAGAATCCAGCACACAAGCAAATGTAAGCTTGTCTGCTGAAATACTTATGTTCACAAGTCACGCGTCACAAATACACATGAGCTGATGTGTATGCAACCTGCCAGATGGCATCAGTGTTTTTTTTTTTTCAACATGGCAGCCTTACCCTGAGAAATCAGCCACATCTTCTACTGTTTTGACCATACACAATGTACCACCTTAACAGACGTGTGTTCAGACACAAATAAAAGTGCACAAAAGCACAAGCAAAGTAAATTAAAGCCCTTAATAAAAAAAATTTTAAAAAAAAAGACAGGAAAACTGTTAAGCAGTACTTTGCAATTTAGAGCTCATAATTAGTGACTTGTAAAGTACCAAAAAACAAACAAAAAACAAACATTTTTTTTTTTTATGAAACTAGTGCTTGGGGCAAGACAGGATTTGTCCCTCCTCTTTGACAAAAATATGAATATAGTTCCTTTGCCGTGTGACATGTTGGATAATGTACTGTTTATGGCTTTAGGGGCCACTAGATTTTTACAGCAGAACAGAAAACAATACCCTAAGAGTTGGATATAAACAAACACACATGGAGGCGTGGGCAAGCACACAAACACACAATTCAGCACACACTTATGCTCTGGCCTTACATTCCCCCACACCCTTCTTTGCCCTCTTCACAGTTTTGAAATAGCTTTGCAGTAGCAAGTAGATGTCACTACACATAAAATGACAGTGACATCTCCAAAGGCAAGAACAGAGTTTTCCATGCTGAGAGAGCTGTTTTAGTTTTTTTTAAAGGCACGCATTTACATACAAATGAACAAAAAAAAAAAAAAAAGACACATGGTCCTCTTACAGTGGGGGAAAAAAAAGTATTTAGTTAGCCACTGATTGTTCAAGTTCTCCTACATAGAAAGATGAGAGAGTGAAGATGGGATGTGGCTGGGTCTTCCAGCATGACAATGATCCCAAACAATTTCCTGGATTTTTTTTTTCTAATTTTGCCTCTCATAGATGAAGTGTACCTATGATGGGAATTACAGACCTCTCTTTCTTTTTTAAAAAATGTAATCACTGGCCAAAAAGAAAAAGAAGAAATTCAGCCACATGTTCCAAACATACCTTCTCTCTCTAATGAGGGTTGCAGCCTATTATTGACTTTCTGACTAAAAGTTTATTGATATTGCTCTAAATGATGTGGATAATAACTGCTGTAAAAGTCCCGAAAAAAGATCCTGCCACAGAGTTCCTGCTGTTCATCTATCCATCAGAATAAGCGTGGGTGTATATGAGTGCGTGTGGGCAGGTGGAGGATGATTTCACCAAAGAGTTCCTGCTGTCCCTTCATCCGTCAAACTAAGCAGCATTAGAGGAAGCTGTGTGTCCCATCAATTATTCCCCTCATCACATCCATTATTGATGACTGCTACTTAAAATAAAACACTGAACGACTGACAAGGCACTGAGCTAAGTGAAGGTTCTGGGTTTGAGTGTTTGGGTATGAGCTGGTTTCTGGCAGGATTATTGCCTGTTCAGATGTCTTTGCATATGAATTTATGTATTTGTATGTATTTGGTCTGTTATTTAGCACATGTGAGCAATAAAGTTTGACAAGGAGACTTCTGAAAGATGGAGACAGAGTTCATGATCTAGTCATTCACAGCCTTGGGCAGAAATATGACAATAATCGCTCACATTTGGAGGAATGTGGTAACCAGCAGGCAATCTTTTCAGCTTTGGCCCTGTACTAATTCTGTAGTGGATATGTGATAGAGCAGGAGAGCTCAAACATCCTCCAGCAGCAGCATGCATGATTTTATTTTTTTCAAATAATGGGAAATAATGGGAGAGAAAGAATACATGACATAGTAACACAGGTTGCTATAAAAAGTACTGTGAGAAGAAATGGACGCGAAGAATGTCTGTCAAGCTTAAGTCATTTTGAGGGTATGGCCTTATTCACAGTAAATCTCTGATCTGCAGTCTTTCTGGTGATTCAGGACTTGCACTGCAGGCAACAGTTGATGCTCTTGCACTGTAATAGTTGGTCAGACTTGACAGATATGCCACCATGTAAAGTGAATCATGCTTAGAGCTAGGCACTTGTCAGAGCACTCCTCCTCTGCTTGATCTTTTTGTGGTCCATAAATACACTTACACTGTTTCCCAAACTGCTCAGATAATCCTGGACAGTAATAGCTTTCTTCCTTTTCCCACCTGATATGCAACTATCTAGTTAAGTGTTGTTTCTGAGCTTGCCTGTCAAGAGCCAGAAATTGAGCTTATAATTTTTATGCTTGGAGTTTTTAAAAATAAAATCCATCATGAAAAGCTATAAGTTACTGTTGCTCTCCTCCTTGACCTTGTTTCAGTATTTAACGGCTGGTGGGTAAAGTCTTATAACTAATTTTAGGTATTCTTAAGTATCTGCAGCAAATTTTAAAAACATCACATCATCTAGCCTGTCAGAGCTCACTTCAGTATGTTGTATTATATCAACAGTCAAAATTCATATTCATTGAAACTATGAGCACTAATTGATTTTCCAAAAATGGGCAGAACAGTGGTACAGTGGTTAGCACTGTCACCTCACAGTAAGAAGGTCCTGGGCTTGAATCCACCAGACAGCTGGTGCCTTTCTGTGTGGAGCTTCCTTGTTTTCCCCATGCCTACCTGGGCTCTCACTGGGAACTCCAGCTTCCTCCCATAGTCCAAAGACATGCATGTTAGGCTACTTTTGTGATCCTGTGACTGTGAGCATGAATGGTTGTCTGTTTTTATGTGTTAGCTCTGTGACAGACTGGCGACCTGTCTAGGGTGTATCCCACATCTCGCCCCACGAGAGCTGAGACAGGCTCCAACCCCGACCCTTACTGATAAGCAGAAGGCTGGATGATTTTCATGATTTGGGCCTGCTACTCCAATATTTCTTGAGTTGGCATGTTAGCTAAGCTGAACATTTACACTAAACTAAAACCTCTGCACACTCTCTCTATGTATATACAGTACTGTATATACATAGAGAGATAGATACAGATAAAATCACTTGGGATTTAATTTCTGTGTTTTAGAACTGTGTGTAGTACAAAACAGGAGCAAAAACTCCTCTGTGAATGCTCCTGTTCTCTTTTCGCTCTCCCTCTTGTCCTTCCTGTGTCTAGTCCTGTCTTGTCTCAAAGTATGCCAGTGGCCATGTCTCTCCCTGTGTGGCCAGCTGTGTCATAGGTGATCCATCACCACAGGTGGAGGCTTATTACTGACCGAACCCCGTGGGCCCGCCGATCCTGACAAATCAGCTGTAAATGCCAGCCCTCAGCCGAATGCTCTGATTGCTTCTGACAGGCACAGCGGGCCTTATGCCAGCTTCATGCCCCCTAGACCCCAAAAACCAGGTGTAGGCAGGTATGTGTGCGCCTGTGTGTGTGTGTGTGTGTGGTTTCTCTACTACATTATTCAGTACCTGCTGTTGGGGGTTTATGTTTCTGGTTTCTTTCCCCTTGTTCCCTTGGCGCAACAGTACACAGTGTAGCAGTCGGCTCTGTGTGTGTGCACGTGTGTGAGAGAGAGAGCGCACACTTGTGTGTTCATGCACCCCTGTGTACGTGTCACTCTACAGCGTAGTCTGTGCCTACATGCACATTCAGCACTTTTCTACTAAAAACTCAACCCAGAACCAACTTTCTTATGTGACCTGAGATTTCACAGCAAAACTTTTCTGCTTACAAAAAGCTTTAGGAGTTATTTTCTGCACATCCCCAAGTCACAGTTTGTCAGATTAATGCGGTCATTGCCATGCACGCTGCATCAAACTGGCCAACTGCCTTTAAACTATTTTCATTCTGGTTCAAAGACATTATAAATTATTAGATGTTGCATGGCCTGTAATTTCCCAGGACTGGGTGAGGTTGAATTGGAGGAATGCACTACAACTTGCTTTTGTCATTTCAAATAAATGCTCTGTTAAGAAATTATCGTGCGACCAGGTGTTCATCGCACAAAAGTCAAGTATAAATATAAATACATTTATTACAGGAATGCATGACTTCAAGAAGAAGAATTTTGAATACATGTGTTACAGGTATGGTTACCCATTTCTGAAGGCTATTCTCTCACAGGGTGTATTTATGCTATTCAACAGTTTGTCTGTGTTTAACACTCTTAGGAGATAATGTACTTCCTACTCCTTCACCTTCAGTCCACCTCACGAACCTTCAGGCTTCCACAGGTGTAAAAGCAGCAGCAAAGAAGAGCAGAGATCCCTGAATCAGATCATGACATTACAGAAAAGGAGCTCTTTTGTGCATAATCTCTTGGGACATAATCATATAAAGGAGGACCTTCTGACCTTCATCTGTAACCTATTCATGGTCAGAATATAAAATAACAAAGTAAAGGCTAATAGAAGGGGAAAAAAGCTGTTTATTCTGTAAGTGCAAGCGAAAGCTTCTATTTTCCTTCTGTCTCGGATGCATTTCCACATTTTCCATACATTTTCAGCCCATTATACACAAAGTGCTAAAACATCAGCATTATGGATGGATAAAAGAGGATCAAAGGCATTCCAAATTCATTTTAAAAGGCTTTCATCTACTGCCTTATCATTATTTGAAGTTAAAACCAGCCCTGTTCGGTCCTTTCACTTCATGATAGACTCATGAAAAAAAAAGGCTTTAAAGCGGGATTTTTGTGACCCTATGATTCATCCGTTTCAGCTGGCTAAAAATAAGCCTCTCTGATGCCAAGAAAGCATCCACATAATCCAACCCTCGACATTACAAATGATAGACCAGTGGCCCAGGTGGTTGGGACCAGGATTACTGAAGAAATCAGAAATATCACAGGAAAAATGAAATATGTGATGTCTTCTTTGTCATACATGTCAGAAAAAGTATTTATAAAAGAGTTTTTTGATGTTCTGCCACCCCAAGGTTTTAATTTATGTCAAACTAAAATAACTAATTAACTAAGTTAATGTAACAGAAAGGTCACGAGAGTCATTAAAATGGCTCATTATTAGGAGTCGACATTATGACATTGGTGGGAGAATGAAGCCATTATTAGCAGTACCACAAGAGGCCGCTTGTGTAGAGATGCAAATGAGGAGTTTTAAATTCTGAATAAAGTTATCAGTGCTGTCATTTTTCTTGGGAAGACATCATCAGAGGAGAAATTTCTGAATGTACACCAGCATGCTGAAGGTACCCTGTGGAGCCAGTGCTCATGAAAATAAATTCTCACTTGGGAATGTCACAGAAGCACACGCAGGCTTCCCACTCATACCATGTTGGGGTTTGCAAGATTGTGTGTGTGAGTCAGACTTTAGCCCACTCTACTAGCAGGGGGGTCCCAGTTATATGCAGTGTTTAAATAGTTAGAGCTAGACTGTTGGAGTTAAAGCAAAGGGTCCCTCCCAACATTTTTTTTTTTTGCCACTTATTTTTAAAAGAAAAGAAACTAGAACTCAAAACTAAGAAACAAGACAACCCACAAAATTGCTTAAATTAGCCCAGCTCACAAGTCGTTAAATATACACCAAGAGTGCCGAGATTACATTAAGTTTTAAACATGTAAGATGTAACACATAAGACAAAAAGTTAAAACTGTGACTTCATATCCCATCTCAGCAGTTAACATCGATTCTCTTTAACATTGTGTAACAAATGTTTTTAATTGCCAACATAAAATCATAACAACTGCAGCAACAGCTGAGAAAACTATTTTAGGACCACTTCTGTGAGGTGTTTCAGAAACTCTGCAATTAGGCACTGAGAAGTTATCTCAAGCTACATTACTTAATGAAACATCTGTAGGATCTTCAAGAATTTCAGTCTTCCAAGTTAAACTAAATATGTGTTAGAAAAAGATTTAGGCTACAAGTCCATCCATCCATCTATTTTCTTCCTCGTATCTGGGGCTGGGTCACAGGGGCAACAGCCTAAGCAGAGAAACTCAGACCCTCTCTGGCCTCCCTCTCCCCAGCCGCCTCCTCCAGCTTATCCAGGGGAACACCGAGATGTTCCCAGGCCAGTCGAGAGATATAATCTCTCCAGCGTGTCCTGAGTCTGCCCCTGGGGCTGCTTTGGCACCCAGGAGGCATCCTAGCGCCTCGTGGAGGAGAAGCAGCTCTACTCTGATGACTGCACAATCTCCCGTTCTTCTCTTTCCTCACTCTTGAACAAGACCCCGAGATACTTAAATGTCTCCACTTGGGGCCGCAGCTCACCCCTGACATGTAAACAGGATGGGCAAACTCCCACGCACACTCGAATATCCTTGAGAGAATAAATAGCTGGATAGGACAAAAACCACATTGTTCCTCCTGAACCTGATATTTGACTAATGGACAATCTCTACTGTCCAGCACCCTGGCATAGACCTTCCCAGGGAGGCTGAGTAGTGTGATGCCCTTATAGTTGGAGCACAATCTCCGTGCTCCCCATTCTTGAAGATGGGAACCAGCACTCCAGTCTGCCAATCCGGAGGCACTGCCTCAGATCTCCACACAACATTGCAGAGACCTGTCAACCAAGACAGTCCTACAACACCCAGATCCTTAAGGAACTCAGGGCGAATCTCATCCACCCCAGGGGCCCTGCCAAAAAGGAGGCACCAGCCAGGCAGGGATATTGCTCCTGCTTATTCAGAAAGCATAAATATACTATATGAAATAAAAGAATTCAAGAGCAATCATGACAAAAAGGGTCACATACTCAGCTGTTCTAATTGCCAAATGGATTGAGTAGATGTATTTTACACAGCCGGGGTCTAATATCTTTACACCTTGCTTAGAATGGAATTGCTCAAACATGCAGAGCCGCTCAATTGTATTTGACTAAAGAAAGCATGAAATTTGCATGTATACATGCTTTAGCATAGTCTTTAAATAAATATAAATATACATATAATAATTACATTATTATTACAACAGAGATAAGATCATGCTATCACTGGAGTTTTGGCCTGGAAAACCTTAAAGCACAAGTTACAACAGTCATTATAGTGGTGTTTATCATAAAAGAAGAAAGTACTGAAAGACAGGGAATCTCTTTGTCCTCTGCAAACTGACCCAGCTTTTCAGCCACAATCTTCCTCTATTCTCACTTCAAACAGCTGAGGAAAAGTATGAGTGACAGAGACTGGAGATTAAAGATATATAAACGACGTAAATGGGGCACAGAGAAGATGAAAATGTAGACTGGAGAGAGAGTTAAGGGGAAAAAATTATAATAACAGTCAAGACTTATTTAACAGTGGTACAGAGATAATAAAAATGTGAGGCCATGAAGGAATCAAAACTGCTGGCTTAGCATAGCCAGTGATGTCAGAGATAGTCACTGGAGGGATGAGAAAGACGGCTAAGAAAAGGAGTAGTGCGCGTGTCTGTGTGTTCTCAGTGGTGGGGGTGGGAGGTGCAGGGCAAGGTAGGTCATTAACACTTTTCTCTTTTTTGATTTATATCCTATATCTTTGTCTCGCTTCCATTTTACGTGACAGTTGCATATATATATATATATATATATATATATATATATATATATATATATATATATATATATATATGTATATATATATATATATATATATATATACATATATATACATATATATACATATGTCCATGTGAATGCATGGGTGTATTGTAAAAAAAAAAAAAAGTACTGGAAAAAAAGAAGAAAAACATTGTTTTGTTTTGTTTTTACAAAAGTAAATCTAATATTGCATTTTGCTCACAGGATATTGTAGCACCACTGAGGATACCAAATGTTTTTGTTCTGATTTCCTGTTTTTTAGTCAGGTTTTGGTTCTTTCAGCTTACTGAGATTGACAAATTCACTAGTTGAATTTCTCTCAATGGTATGCTTTCAATTACCTTAATTTTAAGAAGATAATGTTTCGGATTATTGCTATGAGGTATGCACCTGCAAGCAGCTATACATGAGCTCTAATTTTTATAAATTTGTCCACTGTAGTGAGATACCTGTCTCAAACATTTAGACTTATGTAATGCCATTTCACACTGCAAATAATTTCATGCTCTCTATCACTTATTTCTCATTTAAATGATTGTGTAACCTCTTCTCCCACAAGCAGCGACTACAACAATCCACCTCTTATTTTGATAAGTTTATTAAATTAGCTATGCTTTAACTAATTTATAAATGCTTCCATAATCAGGCTCCCCAGATGCTCAGTGGCTTTGTGGGTCCTCTTAAGCTTCGGATTCAGTAACAAATGGAGTATCTGCTGGAAACTGCAAGCTCCATTATGCAAATCCCTGATGTGGTCAAATGGTCTTTTCTGTCTGGGTTATCGACATGTGAAATTTCTTACCGACAGAACTCAAAATGGACCCAGACTGAGATCGTTTTTAAAATTAAACTGTTTCATTTTGCTGCTTTATATTGTAGTTCTGTGCTGTGATCTGTGTTTCTTGGTGTATATGTTTACTGTATGAACTGTGCGTGTTAATGCATTTAAAAGCCTAACTAGGGGTAGGCATTGTAAACTAGCCTGGCCTATTAATGTTGTGGTGTGTGGCTTAATTCTGCTTTTAGTGGAACAACTCTTTCTTTCAGGTTGTTCATTCACAACAAATTAATTAGCTTTGTGCAGTTTGTAATATTGCTTACTCAATATTTTGTAGCAGTATATTTGGGGTTTAAGTTTTTCACCACAGGGAAAAAAAAAACCTCAGGATTTTTTTTTAAAGCCTTAACGGTGTAATCTGTGGGGCTAATAAAGATTTAAAGAAGCCTCTATTCAAGTGCATCTTGCCCAGATCATGACTGACAATTAATAAACAATGATAAACAATGGCTGTATTGTATACACACACACATACAGAGAGAGACAGACAGACACACACACAGTCCTGTGCCAGTATTTGTCTGTACTGTAGACATGCTTCATTTTTGCTGCTATGTGCTGAAAATCTCTGACAAATCTTGTCACCTTTCCCTCTATAATAAGTTTTCGTGTGATCTTCATATGTGTAGCCTATAAGTTAAGTTCTGAGATGTGCGTGGTTAGTCTTTCAAAAGTATTTCTTTAATTTTGTTGACTGTTCTAAAATTAAAAGACACTACATGTCAGTGAAAATTAACTAAAAAGCCTAATGAAATTGTTTGCAAGTTAACTGACTAAAGGTCACTGTCTGCTCTGGTCATATCAAGCAAGAGTGTTGTTAATGTAGCAGTATTTTAAAGAACCTTTTTGTTGTAATACAAAAAAAAAAATGCAATGATTAGTGAAACCACCACGACGGCAGTGACCTACATATGCTAGGAAAAAGTTAATAACTGAATTTTGAAGAGCACACTATAACACTATAAAGTACTTAATTAAGTTTGGTAATCAAAGATGATTAAGGCTGATAATTATCTTAGGTAATCAGCATGTTTCATATCATGAAAAGAGAAAGGTGTCTGTGTGCGGATTCAGGTAAATGTTATCTTGTTCGTGTGCACATACTTCACTGCGGGGAGTAAAAAAAACACAGCAGAGGAGTAGTTACTCAGAATATGTAAACACGCATGCATACTAAAGTGGCAGTGGCCTTCAGCTACTTCCTTGCAAGCTCATCAGAGCAAGAGATAAAGTGCAAGAACATCAGACGCTGCACAGCAGGGGAATGACCAGTATGGACGGAAGGATCTCTGTGTATGAGCGTCTTGTCTTTAGTCCTTAAATGAAGAAACAGAAAAATCATGAATTTTACTATCAAAAAACATAATCAGGGATACCTGGTTCCAGTACTTCCCTTACACGTTTTTTTCAAAATTAGGGCTAACTTAATTAGGGAATAAATCAAAGATTAACTGAACCCACATAAATAACCTTGCTTGTGCTGCCAATTAATAGTCCCCATATATTTATTCCACACTATGTGTGGGACAGGGCAGCAGGATGGGTTCGTAAATACAACAGAATGACTACACTGTGTCTTTGGAGATTGCATTATACTTACGGTTATACATTTCAACTCAGTCAATATTTTTTTCCTGACTGCAAAGCAAAACCACTGCCTATGCTGAGTAAATGTTGCCTCTGAAAACATCATAATGATAATGATGTATTTATATTGTGTGTTTTACATCAAAATACTGGGTAATGCAAATATAACGACCACGTGCTCATTAGCAACAAGTATAGTAATGACAGAATTCAACGTGACAAAACCAACTAAAGAATTGCGCAAAAAGGAGAAACTCAAAAACCCGCGACTACATAATTACTTTTTTCTTGAACTGAAAATAAACAAACAAACAAAAAAAAAAATCACTGAATCAAATAATCTAATAGCAAGCCAACCTCATCATCCCCGCTCACACTGTTCACAATGTTTGAGGGCATGTGAGTAACGTGGGTGAAAATACTTCTTTGATAGGAATGAGCAACAGTCACTGTCTTTGCAGCTAAACAGCTTTTTGACTCGAGGGAAGAATGATGCTGTTCACACTTTGGATATTAACTCCCTGGAGTCGAGTAGGTTGAGCAGAAAATCGTGACCTTTCTAGAACTAAATCAGGACACTCTAGACAAAGTTATGTATCCACTATATAAAACAGAGGAGGCTGCATTTACAATGCTGCATTAACTAAACTTTAAGAGATTGAGTCGACTGGCCCGATGCCTTTCTGTTTATTGATATCAAACACTTGCCAGCACTTCATGATAAAATACCTGCAGCTTACAAACAATCTTGTTCCTGGGTATCAAAGATTAGTAGGCAGTGCTGTGCATTTTAATTAGCTCATAAAGCAATGCTTTCGATTAGAACTGATACATGAATTTGTGCACCTATAACCCCCCACAGTAAAAATGAGTTAGCGAGTAAAGGCTGCTTTTATTCTTTATCATGTTACTGAGGAGCTTATAAATTCACTTGAGAAAATTCTCATTTCAAATTGTTCCCTTGGCCCTCTTTTAACCAAAACAAATAGACCAGACTTCCTATTATGTACACATCATTGCTAAAATTAGATGCATCCTGTCCAGACATACTATCAGCATATTTAAAATGGTTGCTACTTGGCACAAAATGTCTTCCCTCCAAGGTAATGGATAAATTAAGAGACTCAAATCCCAGTGGACGTAATAATGGCCCGGTGATTGCCTCAAACAGAGATTGCAGAATGTTTGAAAAGCCCCACACACTGAGGACAGATTAGGAGGGCTTTTATTTCTGGTCTGTTTGTGAAGTCTGAGTGAAACAATCACACTGTTGAATAGAAGTTTGCTTGCATGCATGTGTGTATGTGCGCGTGTTTATGTGTGCACGTGAGTGTGTGTTGTTGCCAGGGCTGTCTTAATATACGGGCATAGAACAAATCTGACAGGGTGCTGACAAGTCGATGACATTGTACCAAATGGCGAGAGACTTGCGGACATTTGGTTCTTACCTTGTTGGAGAGAAAGCACGTAGTGATGGGACAAAAAAGACAAGGGAGGGAGAGAGAGAAGACAAAAATGGTAGTGTTAGAACTTTTTTGTATAACAGTTGCAACATTTCATATGCTTAAGATCATAAACCAGTGAATATCAAAGCATCTGAAAGTTGCTTGACAAAACTAAAAGCCCCAAATCCACACACTCAATGGTAAACAGGTAAATACAGGTGAAGCTAGGCTTATGGCTCACAATGATCAATGATATGACTTAACTAAGAAAATTAGCTTTGCATGTGATTTAATTTTCAACACAAGTCCAGTGGGGCTCATACCTTTTAGCTGTTGGTCAAAAAAATGATATATTGTTATACCAAGCAGATGAGATAAAGCTGTTAAAAGCAAAAGGTCAAGCACTTTTATCATGTCACTTGTCGTTCATTGTGAAACACATGACTTTATTTCTGCATCTTTCAAAACAAGTGTTACAGTGTGCTGTGCAGATGTAGATAAATACACAATATGACAAAACAAGAGGTTTTCTAACAACGCAACAGAGCCAAGAACAAACTCTCAAGTTGAAAATGATAGAAACTACTTTCCTTACAGAAAATGCATCCCTTCGTAATTTGACTGCTAATTGAGCCAAGTGGTATCATTAGCCCCAGTGCCATTAACATGTTGAAGTCATTCTACTGCCTACTGACCAGTCTCTCTCAAGTTATAGTCTGAACTGTTTTAGACTAAAACTGCAATTAGCACAAATAAATTAGTCTTTTGTTGTTGCTACTGTCCAACAGACCTGGGATGGAAAGTGATACTTTCTTTTTCATTTTTTTTTCAATGAAACTGCTGGTCACCAGCACAAGTGTCTTGCTTAAGGAGATTCTTTTTTCTTCTCCAGCTCTAATATAAAGAGCTGTTGGTTTACTTTCATTAACAGGCTAGAATTTTTCCCAGAAACAGAAGTGTGTGCTTGCAAAGATAAAGCCTTTCTCCTGATTGACTGAATTCTTCTTCTGTCCCCATTGTCAAATACTTTGCGAAATGGGTGCCTGTGTTTTTACTTAGTGTATTTCATGTCACAAACTTTAAAAGGCAAAGAAGTGGACTGGGAATATGATTCCATTTCATTGCAGGTACTTTTTCCCTTGCGCTTCTCTAGTGAGTGTGCCTTCAGGGAAAAGATGATGCAAAGAATAATTCATCTTTCTTCTTCGCCTGTCCCAGTGTGCAAAGAATGAGAGAATTCAGAACAAATAGGTAATGTTTCCATCAATAACAAAAAGCAAAATAGACTTTGGTAATTCAAACATTCAGTCACTTATGCTGGCACATAGCCATGGTGAATATATGAAGGGACACTTTCGTAGTGACTAAATCACTGCATCCTTTCAAGTAGTCAATCAGAATAACATTACTTGAGCCCCTTGTCTCAGCACTGAATGAGGGTTTTGCTTCAAGATTATATGTTGAGGATGAAAGGCACTGATTGTTGGTTTTCATGTGGTTCTCATTCAGCAAACAGATCACAAGTGATGGCTATGAGAGGGGATGCGAGGATAAATAAGAACTCATGGCATTTTGTTGTCTACATGTCTTAATACGTGCCTTCTACACACTAACGGTGTAGGTGTTGTTATATGTGTGTGAGACAGAGAGATGTATATACTGTAGAACCTAAAGCACCTCCGTGTGTGTAATTACTGTGCCGGCTCCCACTTAGAGTAGTTTTCCAATTAACAAAATTAGTTTAAGGGATCCCGTAAACCTCCATTTCACGATCACTATTAAGAAACTAATAGTGAGTTGCACGGGGGTATATACACACACACACACACACACACTATATATATATATATATATATATATATATATATATATATATATATATATATATATATATATATATATATATATATATATATATATATATATATACACCAGCAGGGTGTCTGTCTCCCAAATCCAAACTGAGAGCGGGTTCCACAGAAGAGGGGCCTGAAAGCTGAAGGTTCTGCCTCCCATTCTACTCTTAGGTAAACTAGGAACCACAAATAAGCCAGCAGTCTGAAAGCAAAGAGCTCTGCTGGGGTAATATGATATTATGAGGTCTTTAAGATAAAATGGGGCATGATTATTCAAGACCACATGGCAGCACCTCAATACACTGACGCATGTAGACATAATCAAGACAACCTGCTGATTTTCAAACTGAACTAAACATGGTATGATTGTTGTTGCCAAACAGACTGGTCTGAGTATTTCACAAACTTCTGATCTACTGGGATTTTCCTTCTGCAACTAACTTTAGAGTGTACAGAGAATAGTCCAACAATATCCAGTGCGCAGCAATTCTCTGGGCAAAAATGCCTTGTTAATGCCGGAGGTCAGAGAGAATGGCTAAATTACTTCAAAGCAATAGGAAGGCAACAGTAACTCAAACAACCACTCGTTAAACCAAGGTATGCAGAATGCACACATGACCTTGAAGCTTGAAAACTGTACCAGGTGCCACTCCCTCAAAGAACAAGAAACTGAGACTATAGTTTGCACAGACTCACCAGAAACTGAACAATAGAAGGTTGGAAAAACATTGCCTGATCTGATGAGTCTCGATTTACTGCTACATCAGTTGCATGGCAGAATTTAGCATAAACAACATGAAAGCGTGGATCCATCCTGCTGTTCAGGCTGTTGTGGTGGTATAATGATGTGAGGGATATTTTCTTGGCACAGGTTGGGCACCTTAGAACCAACTGAGAATTATAAAAATACCACAGTCTACCTGAGAAATGCTACTGATCATGTTCATCCCTTTATGACCACAGTGTAGCTTCTGACAGCGGCTTCCAACAAGATAACACACCACGTCACAAAGCTCAAATCATCTCACACTTGTTAGATGAACATGGCAATGAGTTCACTGTACTCAAATGACCTCGGCAGTCACCAGATCTCAATCCATTAGAGTACCTTTGGGAGGTGGTGGAACGGGATATTTGCATCATGTATGTGTAGCCAACAAATCTGCAGTAACTGTGTGATGCTATCATGTCAACATGGGACAAAATTCCTAAAGAATATTCCAGCACCTTGTTCTAATCCATAATCTAATCCATGAAGGATTAAGGTAGTTCTGAAGGCAAAAGGGTGTACAACTCAGTGCTTGCAAGGGACCTAATAAAGTGGAAGGTGAATGTATATTATATTTATTATTGAGGTTAGTCATGTTTTTGATGCTTTGCTGCTTTTTTTTTTTGTTAATGAACATTAGCATCTCAGATATAACGCATAAAAGTACATGTAAAGTACAGAATATTTGTAATATAAGTTAGTTCGTAGCTGCTGTTTGGGCTGAGAGAGCTGACAATAGACTGATGTGTGGGTATGCAGCATTACATTTGCATCTGATATGAGAGATGGAAGGGCATAGCTTGTCACACCTTGCAACAGAAATCAATTTATCTTATCCAGCACATATATTGGGAAATCCAATTCCATTCAACGAAAAGTCATCAGAAATTGTAAAATAGGAAATAAGATAGAAAAGATATTGAAAACTTAAATATAGCATGTTGATTCCATCCCACATTCGGCCCCACACAAGGAGACTAAAATCATTTTAAGATAATTCATGTGTGTATGTATGTGTGTGTGTCTGTCAGAAGGATATCAAATCCACTTTGATTTTTTATCCATCTTTAAAATGCCTTTAAAGCCTGCAAATACACATAAACAAATGTCAAAAATTCTAAAAGTTGATGAATTTTAAATACTTTTGAAATTCATCAACTTCATATTTAAATCTGTTTAATTATGAATATTTGTCCCCTCAATAAACATGATCTCTTGATGGGTTCACTCTCTAGTGCAACTTAAAGAAATATGATGGTGACTTGAATGCAACAAAAAAGAAAGAAAGAAAAGAGGATGAAGGACAGGAAAAACAAGAGTTGCTGAACCTCTTCCCAGTCAACTAACAACAAAGGGTTGATGATGAGTGAAAGAGAGAAAAAATGAAAGGGATATTAGCCCTGAGCAGTGTGATAAGAAGAGGGATGTAAGAGGCTTCCTCTTATCAGTCCAGACAGAAACAAACCCAGTCCATTCCAGCTCACAGCCAAAAGACAGAAAAAGCCCAAATACACACAAAGACATACATGTGCACAAATACACACAAATTTGCTCTCTTAATCATTAAAAATATCCATAAAATATCAGTAGTGGAATAAAAGGGCATTTGTTTGAGCTGAGTAAGCAAATAAACTTTCAGCTATCTAAGTGGGAGCTTCTACTACTACCAGAATATTCTGCATTTTTGAAGAGACCACATTTGATGCCAATTCCAGTGTCATAAAATAAACAGTCAGGCATGTCGTGGTTTGTTGCAAGGAATGAATACAAGGAAGACTGAGCTCCAGCCAAGTTTTGCATGTATCTAATCCTTTTTGTTAGAAAGGACTTGAAGGCAAGGAACTACAATATACAGTATGCAGAACACCTAAAAACATTAAAAACCCACTAAAAAAAAATAATATTCAAGGCATGCATCCAGTAAGGGTCCCCAGGCTAGGCCCCCCATGCTGCCCAAGCTTACCTTGGAATATGTGCGAGATATACAGTGCTCAAAAGAATTAAAGGAACACTTTGAAAACACATCAGATCTCTATGAAGGAAAAAAAAACATGCTGGATATATAAACTGAAATGGACTGGGTAATGTGTTAGGAACAAAAGGAAGCCACATCATTTGATGGATTTGAAAATTATTAACCTACAGAGGGCTGAATGACACTGGAATATCAAAGTGAAATATATGCAGCAGGCTAGTTCATTTTACCAAAATTTTATTGCAGCAACTTAAAATGGTTCTCAGTAGTTTGTATGGTCCCCACGTGCTTGTATGCATGCTTGACATGACAGATTGTGTCCTGGAGGAATCTCCTCCCAGATCTGGACCAGGGCATCGCTGAGCTCCTGGGCAGTCTGAGGTGCAACCTGGTGACGTTGGCTGGACTGAAACATAATGTCCCAAAGGTGTTCTAGTGAATTTAGGCCAAGCGAGTGTGAAGGCCAGTCAATGCTATCAATTCCTTCATCCTCCAGGAACTGCCTGCATACTCTCGTGACATAAGGCCCAACATTGTCATGCATTGCACAGAACACCAGTGGTAGACCTGCCAATTCTAGTATTCTACTGGAAATGCCAATCAGGGTCTACGGTGTCAAACAGTTAGCACAGGGCCTCATGAAATCTGTTTTTAATTGTTTGGTCAGAGACATTCTTACACGTGGCCTGCTGGAGGTCATTTTGTATGGCTCTGGCACTGCTCATCCTGTTTGTCCTTGCACAAAGGAGCAGATACCAGTCCTGCTGATAGGTTAAGGACCTTCTAGGGGCATTTCAAGCTCTCCTAGTCCTATATGCTCTAGAGACTGTGCTGGAAGACACAGCAAACCTGGCAATGTGCCATCCTGAAGAAGTTGGACTACTCATGCAACCTCTGCAGGATCCAGGTATCCCTTCATGCTACCAGTAGTGACACTGACCCTATCTAAATGTAAAAGTAGTGAAAACAACAGAAAAAATGAGGAGAGAAAAATGTCAGTGGTCTCCACCACTTGGGGCCGTGACCCCCCCCCCAAACTGGAGGAATGGCTCCAGTAGATTCCAGGAATGACATCTGAGATCTGTCGCAGTCTAATAGCACAGTCCTAGTAACAGCTAAGATACTGCACAGGACCCTTTGCTGTAGAACTTTAAAGTAACTTGTGTTTATTTTGAAAATGATTACAAATGTCCTTAAAGTTATTCTAAAGTAATTTCACACAATATATTAAAATGTATTAAAGTAATCCCTAAAAAGTTATAATTAGTTCTTAGAAAGCATTTAGAGGCTGCTTACCCAGTACTGTGTAATGCTTTGCAAATGAAGTTAATGGATTTTTTATTGTTGGATTACTGTGCTGTATTAAGAGTTTTTTTTCCCACTAAGTGTTCAATCCATTTATTCATTTATGTTGTAATGTCATTTGTTAAGATACTAAGTTGTTTATGTTGAAATTTTATCCTAAAGTATGTATGATATAGTGTCACAATGTAAAGCTTTTTTTTTTTGGATGCAAGAAGCAATAGCTGCTGCATTGCTACATCTGATGGGGTCGTAATAAACTGAAATATATAAATAGCATGTATCTTGTGGCTGTGCAGAATTTAATGTAGGCTCAGAGCAGCATTTTTGTAGTACAAAAAGCTTGCAAGTCTGTCCTTCACACATAGTATATGTTTTCACATAAAGGAAGAAAAACAGAAAAAAAGAGCGCAATATCATGTGCAACACAAGCTCAGAAAGACTGTATTGATTTTTTTTTTCTTGTAATGCCTCAGGTGTCCAGTTAAGATGAACAGAATCAGTGCACTATAAAGAGATGGAATGACCAAGGATGCAGCCATTTATCAGACATACTATCTCTCTATACCTCACATATGCAGTTGAGTTCTCACTGTAAAGGTGCTCCAGAGAGATATAAAGATAAAACCCCATTGTGATCGCTTTAGCTTCAAAGCAAGCGCTTTAATCTATGAGATACGTTCAAGTATGTCAATTTCATTTTGCTATATTTAACTTTTTATGTTCTCTAAACATTACTTTGCTTTAATGTGACTCAAGGACCATTAATAAAAGCCAATTTAACTCAAACTCAATCTATATAGAGTAAGTAGTTACTTAAAGCCTATTTAGCACTTGAACGTGACAAACATTTCACAATGTACAACTGCATCCATGTGTTACAGATAAGTGCAAGTTTCCAAGCACTGGGCGCTAAGCTGAAGGGAGCATAAATAACGAAAATGAGTTCAATTCATAGCAGAAGAAAACCGAAATTAAATCATACTGACCCATATTAATATCAGTTATTACGACATTAGTGCTATTTATTCATACAAGACAGAAGAAAATTTGCTATAAATACATATTTAAAGGAGGAATACCATCTGGTTTGTGTTAACATAAATGATACAAATAGAAGTATTTATTTCCATCAAGACGTTTGTTAACTTCGTTGGGGCTGCAGAAAGTTTTTGTGAAAAAGTACTGTGAACAAAAGTACACCAGAACCACATTTAGCAGTAAAGACTTAAAGCAGTGTTTCTCAAACTGTGGGGTGCGGTCATGACGGGTGGGGCACAAAAGACCTGGGAAAAAAGTCATTCGGAACAAATGCTGAACATTTGTGGAACAAGCAAATTAGCGCATGTTAGCAGGTACGTTAGCTTAGCGACTAGCAAAATTCTCCACCATCACCATCTTTAACCTCACTTCGCTTTCCTCCCAGCCCCCACACCAGAACGAGGGGGACCCCACCCCCCACCCCTCGCTTCTCGCGGGGTGTGAAAACATTTTATCGGGCTAAGTGGGGCACGATGGAAAAAAGTTTGAGAACAACTGACTTGGCTTCATCAGTCTCTCACTTTGCTGTGGAAAAATTTTGGCCCATTCTTCTTTACAATATTGCTTCAGTTCATTAGGGTTGTGGGTATTTATTTGTGCACAGCTCTCTTAAGGTCCTTCAACAGCATTTCGATTGGGATGAGGTCTGGACTGGGTCATTGCAACACCCTGATTCTTTTCTTGTTTGGCCTTTCTGTTGTCGATTTGCTGGTGTGCTTGGGATCATTGTCCTGTTGCATGACCCAGTTTCAGCCCAGGTTTAGTTTTTTAGACAGATGGCCTCACATTTAAATGTAGAATACTTTGATATACAAAGGAGATTCATGACATGAATGCACAAGTAACATTTGAGCATTTTCAAACCCTGCATTACCAAATGTGTATTACATCAACCACTAATGAACAAAAGAGTAGCCCAAGAGCTAAATAAAAGATTACAAATTTGACTTGCAAGTGTACATACACAGAGTACCTTTGTTTGCATGTTAGTCACAGGGGAATTTAGTTCACACTAAAATGTTTACAATTTCAGGAATAAAATGGGAATATCTGCAAATGCAATGGCCTGTAAGCACATATCACAAATGGTTGAGAATATAATTAAATATGCCTTATATGTCTTACTAACCTGCCAGAAGATAAATTCAAAAATATTCAGTATTTTGTATATTTCCCATATAATAGAAATTAAGACGGTAAAGTAATGATCCTAGTTGCAAAGAATTCCAAATGTCTGATATTGACTGGCAACTGTTGAGATTTTTGAGAAGAAGTTCATTTAAAACAGAGGACAATAGAAGCATAAATGTGTGTGCAGCCCAAAATGACAATTTGTGTCTAGACTTTTGTTTATACATATACAAGGGCAGATGTGCACATATTTTGACAAGGTTTACTTTGCGTCTAGGCTTGCTCTGTTTCAGTGTGTTAATCTCTTTTGAGCGGGGGTTAATTGCACAGAAGGCTGAAAGATAGACCCTTCCAGCATTCAATGGCTGCTTGGCTGCAGAAGTGCATCTCTTTCCCAAATAAGCTTTTCATCTGCCAAATCATGCAATGACAACTTGTTTCATCATTGCAACCATTATCAGGGAGGAGCCAGCTGTATCATATAGGAAAACGAGCTGGCATAGCAACTCAAAGCAGCTTCATTGCGATCTGGACAAGGCAAGTACAATGTTGAGCATGTTTGCTTCTCCTCAATATTTGGATATAAATGCTGATGTGCAAGTTTTTTAAGGCTTAGGTCATAATATCTCAGGACTAGTTTTTAAAATGTGCTGCCTGATTATGTCAAGCGAAATGAATTTAAAATTATATCAAATAGACAAACCAAATTATTATTGTGCTAGAGAAAAACTAGAGAAAAATTCTTTTTGACCAATAATTACTATCATTTTATGAATGTAGACTAAAAAAAAAAGGAAAACTTAAAAAAAATTGCAAGTAGGAATATCTGCCATTCTCTATATTCTTCAAAAGCCTTGCAAATTGACTCAATCAAGCCAAGAAAAGAACAGATGCAGCTAATGAGTGGGCATGTACACCAAACATTGTCCAGTGTCAGACACTGTCCAGCATTTATTAAACAGCTGTGCTACACTTGCCAATCATAATGCAAGACAAAGTCAAATGAGCCCATAAAGACAGCTGGCCTCATGTTTCAGCCCCTACTGTCAGGCTAGTGTTAAGCACTCATTAAGCCCAAAGAAAAATGCTGAAAAGGAAAATGAAAATGTTTCCCTGTGGTTTCTTCTATTTGCAAAAAGCAGTGAGTGAATAGTAGTAAGTAGCTACTGCAGCAACTCAATCAGTGACTCAGTGTGGGCATATGTTCCGTACATGTGAGTTTCATGTCTTAACAGACCACCATGGTGTAATAGATGAGCCATACAGGCAGACTGGATTACTTGTCAATAGGAACACATTTTTGGTCTTTGACAGATTATGAACAAACTGGTAACTTTTGCTTTAATCAGTATTTATTCACTGTTGTGCTGGTATTTATCTTAGTTTTGAGATTTACTTAATTTATTTTATTTTTGTCTGATTTTAAAATGGTTCCCTGGCCCACCATTGGTAATTTAACAGATCTTGTGTATCTTCTTTTTTTCTGACTTTACAACACTTAATGATATTTAAATTATTTTTAAATCTGTTCATTGATCTTAAGTCTCACTGGACCTAACAGCATTAAGAAACACAAGTGTGCCTTAGATAGGTCCCTTCTGTTTATATAGTCCAATATCACAAACATAATTTTTCCATAAGACCCTGAGAGTGGGAATTCACTTGAACTTTTCAGTCATGATCAGTCACACTTTCAGAAATTGTTTTGTGCTAATCTTGAAGCACTGCATACTAGTGAATAAGAGCTTGTCATTTATCAACAAACACAAATAGTACAAGCTTTGCTCATTATACTTCCACAAACATCCAAAAAAAACACATAAACCAAGATGTGCATTCACAGAGATGCACAGTCCTACATACAAATACACACAGTCACACGTGTATTTGTGCACACTCTGTTCCATGGTGGGATGACAGATCTAGGACAACCAATTGTGAAGTTAAAAGACCCCGTAAGGCACAGTGTCTACCACCCCATATTTAGTGCTGGCGGCTGAACCAGGCCAAGCTCTAAGTAATGATGGCAGCATGTGGCTCACAAGGGGGTGCTTTAAGCTCCTAGAATATCTGCAGTGCAGTGGTTTGTCCCCACATACAGTATACATACACACATACACTTAATCGTCACACAGAGGCAAACTCTCAAAGATCTGTGTAGTTTCAACCTCTTTTTAAAGTGTACATATGGACCCTTATGTACACTTGATAAATACACACAGACACACTAAGCTAACTGCATACACATCCAATCACTTCTCTCTGTGGCAGACATATGACAGACCAGACTGCTTTTAGTACATCTGACATTACCATATGGAAACACAAAATGGGGAGATTCAAAGAAAAAACTGCTCTTTTGTTCTAATGCTTTATGTGCATGCGGTTGTGTCTGCGTCCTAGGGATGGGTGAAATCTCTGTCATTGTGTTTTTCCATTATGTGCTCCTTGTTCAACGTTTCTCTGCTATTAATGGTACTTTAATAGTATATGCAGTTTGCTTTCCCTCTATGGCTCAAAGTAGCAATTAGCTGCACTTTAGAAAAGATCACAAAAATTAAAGTAGTCCTGCATAAACGGGTGGGAGGGACAAAGATGCATTAGGTAACGCAAATATTTAAAATGGCTTCAAATTAAAAAGAATGCAAGATGAGGAGCTTTGTGGCTAAGAATGCAATTAATACTGTATTTTTACTGCTCATCAATATATCCTGAATTTTATGCATGCATACAAAAAGTTCGCAAGTTAAAAGTTTTAATTTCATCTATCATCAGTGTGTGTCACAGGCAGACATGGCACTGTAATAAAAATATATGTGCTCAGTCATGTGTGAAGCAACTTTGGTGCATTTAGATTCAGAACACATACATATTTTAATTTTAAACAGATTTAAGCCTAGAGTGGAATAAATATAAGCAAGTGTTCTAGCAGTTGGGAAACCCTCCCTCACAAAGATGCACTGCGCTTCTTTGGTTACTGCTGGCACTCTCCGACCCTCCACTCCTCCCCCACCCTCCACTTACTGCTTCTCTGAAAGCAATCAAGTTAACAGCATGTCACCAGAATAGCAAAGGGGCACAGGTTACAAAAAGACACAAAAAAAGCCACGCACTGTGCGCTATTACAAAGATCGCTATACAGACGTAGCATTCACTTTGTAGTTGAAGGTCCCATGAAATGGTTCTCAGATTATAATTTCCTTTCATGGTTTGATGTGCTTCTCCATCACCCAGGGTATAAGGGCGCAGAAAATGTTCCAAGAAGGGTGAAAACCTCAAAGTGGACACTACTATTAGCTATCTTTCTTTTAAGGAAGGAGATTATATTTTAGACCTAATGTTGATTGTATTTTTTTTTCATGTTTGGAAAATTACATAAATCTAAACATAAAATTACGGTACAAAATTTAAGTTACAGAATGACCCTTTTGCTCTTCCATCTGCTTCAGAGTCAAGCTTTATCTGACAAAGTTGGCAGGACAGTCTAGAATGATAACACCAGGGTGGCAAGATAAGGAGAACAGAGGATACAGTGTGACCTGAGCTGTCAAACATACACACTATGTTGTCAAGCAACAGCAAAAAAAATTTAAAAAATAACCAAACATTATTCTCATAAAAAGAATATTCTAGATTTTCTCTTACACCCTGAAGGGTAACCACAACACACAGCACACAATACCAAACCCATATATTATAACTTTCTTATCCAAGTGGGATAAAATCTGTGAAACAAGTGGTGAGCAGTGACGGGGGCTTGTTGGCATACTATATGAAGCAGAGGGAAAGAGAAACTTCTCGATTGACTCCTGGTTTTACTTTTTAGTACATTTCAGCACATTCAGAGAATTTTAACTTTATATTCAATATTTTAACATTCAAGAAACTGAAAAGGCATCCATACTCAAGGAAAATAATCAAGGACTACAAGGTGTTTTATTTCAATATGAATCCATGTTGCCTTTTGTATATATTTGAGAGGCTTTTGTTAGTCATTGACCATGTCAGCAGCGTAATGGGTCATTGAATGTGTCACAATTGGCAGAACATTTTCAACAACCTCATGAACTATGGCTTTTCTTACCAAGGTTAGGACACATCAAGATTCCAAAGGTGTGCTTTACATGCTCTCCCTCACTCATTCACACCTTTCATCTGTTTTCAGCGCCCATCACCGTGCGGCGAAAACCACTTCATATAATGAGTCAGGCAAATCTGCATAGTCTGTCAAAGACATCTTACCAGTACACGGCTCATTCATATGCATGAGGTCAAGGTGAAACATCTGCCCTCATTGGATCTGTCATGCTAAAGCCCGCCTCTGTGATCAGGGCTAACAGCTATTGGATGGCTGTTCATTAGCAACCATATTCCTATTGACCAAATAACCAAAGATCACAGATTTTTTTTTTCCCTGACTGCCTGTGGGGTGTGATTTAAGTCCTAAAATGAAAAGTGGCTTGAAATGATGTGCTCTTGATCTAAACTCCAAAGTGCTTCAGCACTACTATTAGTGAGTTCATCTCATACAATATACATGAAGTATTCCTTGTTTCTGATTTTCTTTTCTTCACAGAGCAGCACACACTGCTATTTTTGCACTGAATAACTTAAGTGGTTAGATCGGCTATTTTAAGGATTTTACCAAAAATTTATTGTGACACTATTTGCTTTATAAATTTTCTGAAACCCCATGTGCGCCCAACAGACAAGCTCAATCACCAAAATAAATAAATAAAATTACAAAGCAAAGTAAATGGTTTTTAAAATCAGCTCTCTCGGCTCTATTTGAGCTGCTTTAAATGTTTATTTTTAAACAATTTCACACTTGTCGATTATACATTATTGCCATCCCAAACTACAAAACAATGGCATATTGACTGCCAACATTTTGAGTGCACACTAGAGCAATCAATACAATTATTCATAGAAGCTGAATT
>JAMQGT020007962.1:0-14587 GCA_024447675.2 Pterophyllum scalare
CTATGTAACCTAATTCACGTTTCCTATACTCACTCATGGATTTAAACCACAAATATTGTGCGTGTGTGCACAAGATGTGCATCACTGGAGGAAAGTAACACAGAGGAATGTCCCAAAATTTGCAAATGTATGAACTGAATTATATAAGTGCACTAATGATTTTTACAGTTGTGGGTAGAATATGTTCCTAGATGCCCCTCAAACCCCAAAATTCTGTTACATAACCAAATTATCACCAATTGCTATTCAAACCTGCAGCTGATGAGCCTGCTCAGAGTGCCCTTTTACTGCAAGGCCAAAGGCGATGTTATCCCGCAGAAATGATGTGGCTGTCAGACACCCCTGGGTGTTCTTGAGGTGACGGAGTCCCAGGCAAAGAAGGAATGGTGTAATTTTAGCTTATCACCTCATTAAGTGCATTTACATGAGACCCTTTACCACTAATTATCTAAATAGTATCCCTTAACATCTAGATAATATCTGAATGTAAATGGATCATGGAACCACCTCCAAAAGAATGAAATGACACAGTCTCATGATTTGTTTAACTTAATAAATATAATAATGTATGTTTCATATTCTCAAAACACATACACAAAGACACAAGGAGGCCCATATACCATAGTATTTTTTTGCATTATTTTTAGACATACACATATTTTCCAATTAGTGTCTATTGTTCATTGTTTTTAATCTAAACAAAAATATTTTAGTTTAAATTTGCGCAGAAGGACAGTTAATTAAGTCTTCAGTGTCCCCTCTCCTCAGCATATGCCACCCATCACAGAATTCCTTCTGTTCTCCACCCACAGATGGTGCAATCAGTTTTAGAATTTAGCCCTGAATTTGGTCGATCAGGAAAGCTGTTAATTTTCACCTCTAGCAAACCCCGCACTGAGACGCGTACAAACAGGGGACAGTGCATGGTTACAATTTAGGCGGTTACTTTAGAAGCCAGATTGTGCGGGGAAAGACACCCTCCTGCAAGACTATGATGAGGAAACTGACAACCCACCATATTTTAAGCACCTTCCAATTTCCCATGATGCACTGCGCAGTTTCAATATTCAAGAGTTATGCTCAAATAAACCATTTAATGTATTAAAGTTCATATATAAAGATACATTTACCGTCAAAACTGTAACAGATGGATTGTTTAAACAGAAAAAAACGACTAACGTGACCAAATCACAGCCCAAGTGGGAGCCTTTGTGCTGCTTTTGGTACCCGTAACTAAGGCAAACGCGAAGAATGACGTGAGTCGCGGGAGAACAAACGTGAAACTCGCCGCAACAGCCCTGTGCTGTTTCTTTCCTGTGTGGTGCTAATATTTATTCACCATGGAGAGAGAAAACTTGGGAAGCGAGAGGCTGATAGTACCCACTGATTTCACCTCACCCGCTGTCCCGAGTAAGTTGGCTTTCTAGCCGTAAATATATTGAACTGTTCTGCTCAATTAACTGTTAATTAGCAAATGTTAGCTTACAGTGTAGCCCAACTAGCTCTTGCGTTAACATATTTAACCACAAGTAAATATGGTTTTATTTTTCAGGGGTAGGAAGTTGGCATGTTTATTTTTATTTATTTATTTATATCACTCAAAGCTTAGCGTGAAAAGGCTTTCTTGGGAATATGAGGAACCTTATTAGATTAGAATAGCTAATGCATGCACACACATATATTGTTTTACTTGATGAAGGAAAGATCCCGGAGGACCTCATACCCCCATCGCATTTTGCATCAAGTGCCCATTCTACTGGAGCAAACGGATGTGTTCAAATCCCGGCGACACAGCCACCCAGCTCCTGGATAAACCCAGGCATAATATCAGCACCATCAGGGGACCCAAGTCTTGCCAGTCCATGGCTCGCCCTCACTCAGGCCCAAAGGGAAATCTTGGAGCTGAGGAAGGACAATCAGAGGCTCTTGATGCTACAGGGAGGCAGCATAAGGACCGCTGTGGATTATCGTTCAGACCAGAAGGCCAGGTATCTCCACAATAAGATTTATATTTTCAGAAATACTTTATTGCCTGTCAGTTGGATGGCAATATGGGCATATTCATGTGGCCTCTTCCTTATATGCAGATCAAAAGAGAGAGGTGATAATTGGTCTCCATGGGAATCAGAGTGGCGACTGGAGGCAGAAAAGCACAAGGCTGAAGCTGAGAGGTTAAAGGGGCAGGTGGAGGCATTAAAGGAGATTGCAGAAAGATGCAGGGAAGAGATGAGAGCCAAAGACTGTATCCTTAGCAGGTAGGAGATGTGCTCGTGTTATTATGTGACAGCTGAGTGATATTAGGTATTTTTTCCCCTCACATTTATTATGTAACCTAATATTATGGAGGACAGCATATAATGGTTTGAAACAACCTTAACTTGAAATAACCTTTGTACAACAGACACAACCATGAGATGGAAGCAATACATGAGGATCTGTCAAAGGCTAAGTCTGAACTCAGCCAGCTCAGAGAGGAGCTCAGTCTCTGCAGCGCACAGAAGGAAAAAGTAAGCTCACAGGTAATGATGTTTACTGACAAAACATTACACTTCAACACTCATGCAGACTTACATCACCTGAGTCTTACTGGCATTTTGTAACTTATTTTCATAGGTTAGATTTTTTTGGTACATTTTTGTGATCTTAATTAAAACCTTTTAGTCACCTTTTAATTTAGCATTTTTCACATTAATAAGGTTAATAAAGTAACCTGTTTGTATGCCAAATATGTCTCTTTTTTTTAAACAGCTTGACAGACTGAAAGCAGAGTCTGATAAGGAAATGACAAAACTGAGGAGAGATGTAGAACGGAGCAAAGAGGAATCCCGGGATCTGGCCTTGAAGGTTGAAATGAGCAGGTTGCAGTCTGAAGAGGAGGCCAAACAACAGACTCTCAGACTATTAGAGCAACTAGAGAAAGTGCGGAAGAACAAGGAGGTGGAGGTGTGTTTACATGATCATAAACTGTGTACTTGGGTGCCCTCCTTTAGTATTAAGGCCCTTAATCCAGTAACCACAGTCAGTATGTGGAAGTATCCCTGAGCAGAACACTGAGCAATGTCAGACCCTTCACTCTGACTTTCCTCAGGAGTGAAACAAGTAATATGAGAATGTTTAATTGAAGCTAAATTAGGCATAACGTCACTATTTGTATGTGTCTTAAAATTTCCAATGTTTGGCTGCTCTTATTTTCAGCTGCAACAGTTGAATGCATCCCATCGTGCAGAGTTGGGTGCAGCACAAAAAACAAACAGTGAACTACAGGACAGATTTCAGTCAATGACCTCAGAACTGCTGCAGCTAAAGAGCACTCTGATGGAAGTATCTACTGAGAGAAATGGACTGAAAGAACATTTGAGGTGCCTCATTCAATCTTAAACCAAACAGAACTAAGTATCTAAAGCACTTCATAGTCACTGTTTTTTTTTTGGTGGTGGTGGTGGATGTCTGTTTTTCAGCCAAATGGGACAAGCTTTTGAGACACAGTCTGCAACACTGCAAAGCCTCAGAAATTACATCGGCCAGCTTGCACCAGAGAAGGGAGAGAAGGAGCGATTAAATGAAGCTGTTGAGGTAGAGGCAATATGAACAATATTGACTGTAATGAGCATACTGCAAATTAACTGCATGGGACTTTTAAATGTTCTTTTCACTGGAGTAAAGGAAGAACAGAAAATTATGAATGAGTTAATGTACATATTATATAATTAACTCTAATTAATTGTAATCTTCTAATCTTGTACACTTTGTAGAGGCTGAACAAAGAGAAAGCAGCTCTTCAGACAACTGCAGAGCTTTTGACAGTCAGGCTTAACTCTGTGAACGAGATACTCACCCTCCAAGAAGAGAAAATTGTGAAAAAAGTGAGTTTTTAAATACAAGTTTATATAGCAATACACGATACAGGACTGTGTTTAAAACATCTGGTGATCAGCAGCAGTCCACTGTAGAACCACCAGATGGCTATTATTTTGTGTTGGCTGCAGACCACATAAGAGGTTAGGACTAACACAAGAACAGGCACTGATTAAATCAGCTTGTAGAAAATGTTACCTGGGGTGCTCACGTCACACATGTATATGCCGAGTAGTGCTGCAGGAGATATAGACATAATATGTTACATTGGTGACACTTTGCTAAGATAGGTAATTTTCACTGTGAACTGCTTGTTTACAGCTATTCTAGATGTTTAAATTCTTATCATTCATGGAGGATCATTAGTGAGATGTCTGGTCAGTCCCACATTATTTGCCTTGCTGCATGTGACAGCAGCCTCAAACATACAGTGCAGCCAGTGTCCCATAGGGTATGGTATGGACTTCACTGAGCCTTTTCTGAACATCACTGAGTCAGTCTGGGATTATATGAACTAAGGGAGACTAAATCCACAGAAGTTCTGTGGCAATGTCTTTAGTACACAAAATTACATAGAAAAACTGGTGTTGTTTTGGATGCAATAGATGGTAACACTATATCCTGTTCAAATTTAGTTTTTTTTTTTTCTTTTACAGGGCTCTTTGTAAAGTTGAGCGATTTGAAAACTTTATTCTCAATTTACTTTTAGCATCTAAAACCTTTGTGCAGTACTACACTGCTGGAAAGAGAGAAGAAACTCATTATTTCAATATTTGGTGCTTTAGAAAACATCAAGGCTGATTTGAAAACAAATGAGATGGAAGCAATATGTGGCGCATGTGTGTATTTGCATCAACCATGCATGTGTGCTCCCACAGACATCGGCAGATCCACTTGTGGAGAACGGATCTGAGGGTTTTCAGATGCTTCAGCTCTGGAGAGAAAAAGTGTTCAAGTTATGTGTCCAACTTCGCTTAAAGGACATTGAGATAAGAGGAGAAAAGGAAAAACTAATTTCAAAAGTATGAAAACAGTTCTCTGTTATCATACCACACATTACAGATAATCCCAGTGTGTTTGAAACTGTGTTTAATGTTGGACTGTAATGATGTGTGTTTTAGGTCAGATCCACAGAGCAGCAGCTGCAGCAGGAGCAGCACCGAGCTAGCCTGCTCCAACACAGCCTACATGACAAGATAGCTGAGCTGGACATCGAGAGGGTGGAAAAGGATGTTAGTACTGGGGCAACTGATGTGATTTACATGGCTGTCTGAAATTTTGATGATGCACAATAAACTTTGGTCTGCTTAGGAAGGTGATAAATGCTCATACATTTTTACCACACCAGATGATGCTGACTACACGAAAACGTTGGTTCTAAGGGCCATTGAGGTTTAACGGACACCACCTGGGGAAAAACAGACTTAAAAACTAAGCATCACATTAAAAACAGTAAAACAGATCTATGAAAGAGACTGTTATATGTAGCAATGTTTTCTTTCCAGGCACGGAAGCAGGATTTGGCCAGTGTTCACAGGGAAAATGTTCAGCTGAAGTCACAGAGCCAGAAAGCAGAGGCTGAACTTAAAACCTTGATGGAGGCAGTGCAGAGGTAAAAAAATAAAAATAAAAAAATAGCAAACTGAATTTAAGAGGAAAGATAAGTAGGTATATTGAATTCTATTTTTTATTTTTAATACAGCTTTTTTTTTTTAAACCTTTCATCACAGATAATACTCACATATTGGCTGTGCCTTACAGATTCTGTCAGGCATTTGAAAGTAAGGTGGCAGAAGTGGAGGCAGCTAAATCGAGGCTCAACACTTTTAGCCAGAGGCTCACATTTGCTAAAAGACGAGTGGAGACAGTCCAAGGTACGTATATGTATACGCTGATAGGTGTACAGCTTAGCTTGAAGTACATATATCTGGGAAAGAATGTACATCACTGGGTTTGTTTTGCAGCTTTGGTCATGAGGAGGGCGGCCCTGCAGAAGTCTTGAACAGGCCTGTAAACCGGCAGATAAGGAAGCTGAAAGGTATAGTTTTTTGTTTTTTTTTAAACTGTGTGTGTGTGTATTCAGTTCTTCTATAATATTTGTGCACCATCTCATTCACTTCCTTTTTGGATCATAGACATACATGTAATCATATCTGAATGAGGTCACATGACTCTTTACTGGGGGTCTCCTCTTTGGACCTAGAGTTAGCTTATATAAACATCTCGTTCATCTACTTTTTTGGCTATACCTTTCTCATGAGACTCATGTTCTAATATGCCAGGATGTTGTTACATTATGAGACATAGTTGACAAGAGAAGCTGCTTTCAAGTCTCATGCACTGCGATAAATGAAGGAATAAGAAGATCTAATCAGTACGTGCAGGAAATGGTTTTAAGGTTTGATTGTATACGGATATAGAATGGTACACTGTATAATGATTGTATGAGATTATTTTGCAATGAATGCCACACTGCTGTTGGAAACAGGAATCACTGATATAGTTGTAAAAAGTATTGTGATAAGCAGGTGTTGCTCTCTTATGCTGTTCATGTCATACATTACAAGATAATTCAAATTCATATAAAGAGTAACTTTCAGGCTGTTAAGCTTACTTTGTTGTGCATCGTGCAGATGCTTCTCTACCTCTGCTCATCTGTTTGCTGTACCATTTTATCTTTGTTGCCCTGCAGCATCAGAAACCTCCAGATAGAGCATAGTTTGGTGTGTGAAGAGAGAGACAGACTCACTCAAGAGCTCAAAAGAACCCCAGAGCTTATCGAGAAAGCTCTTGCTGATCTGAAAGAACAATGTGAGCCCCCATGCAGATTACAACACCTATTATAGTACATCATTTTTTTTAATCTGGTGCATATCCACATTTTGGTAATAGATGTGTCTCTCACTTTTTACATCCTCCACAGACGAGAGTAAAGTTAGGCAGCAGCAGCAAGAGCTGGAGCAGAGCTGGTTGGAGGTCCAGCAGGCTGTAGATGGTAGAGAAGAGGCTGAGCAGAACCTGCAGCAGATCCAGGCCCAGCTGGAGGACACTAAGGTCAACCTGGAGAGAGCTCACTGTGAGCTGCTCAGCCAGCAAGAGCACAGCAAGCAGAGTAAGGCAGCTCACTGTGTGCCTTTCAGAAAGCCCTTCAACTGAAAGCAGCTGTTCTCTTTGTCTGAAAACTAACAATGCTGTGAGAGGACTTAACCAAAACAATAACATTACAGAGTGACCACCTCCACAAACCCTGTGTTGCAGTGTTTATGCAGACTGTAAAAATTTGCTAACATATGCACTGAAATTAAATATATCCCTTGAGGTACATAGAAGTATAAAACTCAGAAACTCTCAGTATGTCAAACACTGTTCTGAGGAATGGTGCATTTGTTTTTTGTTTTCCCTTCAGCCCTGCAGGAAAGGGTGTCTGAGATTGAAGACCGGTGTTCTGAGAAGCTGAGAGAAATGGAGGCTCAAGTCAGCACAGCCAGGAAAGAGCACACTAAAGCAGGTAGTAAGATTAGCTACATGCTGCCTCAGTCCACAGCAGGTTTACATATGGGAATGAAGTCATATCCTTAATGCAGACTGTGCCCTAATATGATTGGAATTGTTTACACAGTATATAGCAGCATATCCCTGTGGCTTTTGAGGTGTCTGTATTGTCTGTTGCAGTTATGACTTTGCGACAGTTTGAGAGAGAGGCAGCAAGGAAACAAGATGAGATGAAACTAACTCAAAATTTGGAGAGTGAAAACACAAAGAGGCAAGTCCTGTACAAACAACTGAAGGAGACTGAGAAGGACAAAAAACGACACCTGGTAAGATTTTCTAAAAGCAAAAACACAGTTGTGGAAATTTTTGTTTCTGTGTCGTTTGACCTGCATTTTTTTCCAGGTCACAGTTGCTGATAGAGGGCTGATGAATGAGAACACAAGAGCTTACACAACAGCTCGACAAAACTCTGCCGCTCCATGGAAACCTCGACAAAACACTTCACAGATGAGCTGTTCTGCAGGTGCACAAATCCAGCTACCTGCAGATGGTGAGAAATGTCCTAACTCTTCATGCCTCAGACACTGTTTTTCTTTAAAGTCCTAGCATTTACACAGACATGACAGAGCTGACCAATGACCTGTCTGCATCCTGTCAGAGAGACTTCTGTGTGTTTTGGAGGAGCTTCATACTCTCAGCGCTACAGTGGTAAACAGCTCTGAGGACTCTGCGGAGGAGGAAGGACAGAGTGACAGTGTGGAACCATCCACTGGCAGTCGGCAAAGCTGATACCTGAAGATGAGTCACTGCAGCCAGTAAACACACCTTTAATTTTAAACTGTTGGCAATGGTGATAACATACAGCTTCCGGAAACCGCTACATTGAGCCAAACCACTTGAAATCAGACGTTTTAACTAAACAGGCACTGTATGTTACATGGAACAAAACATAAATTTGAGGTTATGCAATTCTTTGACTTATCTTCGACATTTGTAATTATTGATACTGTGTGGTACAAGAATTCAACATAAATGTGCCTCAACCAATATGAAATTAAATGGTAGTTGTATGAGCATCTAAAGGTCCATTTGCAGAATTATCTAGTTTTACATTCTCTTGCTTGCAGTGAGATAACACACAAAAATGTCTGCATGCAACAACTGATGAGAAAACATTGTTTTTGTTCCCTTTAAATACATAGAAAAATAACAGGATTCGTCTGTTTCGGAAAATGTTTTTGTGGAATAAAGGCGGAGCAGACTTTTTTACTTGTCCACCTAATCTTTGATGATAAATTTTATGTAATGATTCAAATATTTATTTGCAGAATATAAACTGGTGTATTGTTTTTTTGCTTTTCAGTTTTTTTTTAGTTTAACCTACAAAATAAAGTATTTTTTTATTTAAAATACTGTGCCGATTAATTGTTCCAAATTAGACTTTGAGAACTTCTAACATGTTTCCAAGCTTTTTGAGTCATCTGTCAATGTGAAGTTTATAAAGCAGGTTTTTATGTGTAATTAGTGCATCAGCCATGTTTCTTTTTCTAATATTGATAACTGGAAAGATCTATAAGACTTCACATTACAAAATGTCAATATTTTCAATTTGAAGCTCTTTTATGGAGGTCAATTTTAAAATGGCTCTGCAGTCAAAGGATTGATGATGATAAACATCATGATGAGCCAGATAATTGTGCTATTTGTCATTTTGTCATGAGTGCTAATAAATTTTGCAGCAATACAAAGTTTCAAGCCTCTAGGTAAAAATACCTCATGGAAAACTGAGGGAGAGTCAAAATACTAATAATGTCTTGGCTTTTCTACTCTATTTTCTAAGATCATTAAAGACATTGTTGGAGAGGTGATTCATCATAGCAAACAGAGGATGCACGCATCAAACTTAAATTAAAAAACTAAACAAAACTAATACTGGATGATTTTCAGTTTAGTCTTGCATTTATATTGAAAACTTGTAAAGCAATATATAAGGCCTGAGAAGATTTCAATTCTTCTGTAGCCTCATTAATGCCATCAATAACACATTAATCATATCAATGTCCATCATTCTGTTCTTGATCATAGGTTACGTTTGTGATGTGGACTTTAGATCATATCATGCAGACATTCGTATCAGAAGCCTCGTCATGTCAGCAGCAGGGTAATACTAATTCTGAGTGATGTTGGCATATGTTTCGGTTAATCTGAAGCATGTCATATGTCCTCATTTCCACTAAAAAACCAGAAGAGGGCATTGTTGTCAAAGATGAGATTAGCACTTAAACCGATGTCCATTTCCACATTTCCAGAATCATTTGATGCTGTTTCTCAACACATTTCAAACAGCATGAAGGATTTGGGTTAAAAACATTTAGTATGCATATTGCAATATTGGTCCTTTTTCTCTTTAACATGAAAAAAAAAAGATTTTCCTATAAACAGCTTGGATGAATTTGTTATTATAGACAATGAGCAGCTAAACAACACAGTGGTTGGCTAATTTATGTATTAGCAAAGTGCTAAAATACAGACAACGAATGAGAGAAACTGGTTAATGAGAATGATTCTTAATAAATTATAAGTAAAATATAATAAGAAGCCTAAACAAACACATTATAGCCAACTGATTTATACTTATTTTAATGTTTCAGCAATATTAACTGACATGAAAGCAGTTTTTTCCCCTAAAATCAGCTTCACTGATAGATTTTTATTGATATATTGCTAAACGTGCTGTAGTCCTGCATCTGCTTCTGAGGCTGATACTGTGCTGTCAGAGTGCACTGTGTCAAATCAGAGCATCTGCTGTCATTGGCTCTGCCTGTCATTAAGAGTCTGTGTCAAGGCTCGGTCCAGTAGCTGCTCTTCTCGTATGGAGTGTCGTTTCCATTGCTTGCACATCGAGGAAACAGTTTTGCCTTTTCACTACATGGTAATGATTTCTTATAAATAAATGATTTATGTTCTATATTATTGCTAAGCACAGTATTAAACATTTATAACACAACACAATGAAAGTGAGCTACCTTGGGGCTGGAAAGAGATGCAAATGTTTGCACATGTTAGGCCCGGAAAACATACTGAAGTCCAACTGTTAGATTATGTTGATATTTAGGGCACAAATATAGGGCACTGTAAACCGCTTATTGCTTTACTGTTGCTGTCAGCTATTCAGGTTTTTTCAGCTAACTGTAGCCCAACTTTGCATGTCTTAAATGTTGTGAAAACCTGCAGTTGCAAAGCCTGTTACAGTTTGCCAAGTGTCCCCAAAGTGGAGTCCTCTCGGGGACAGTCCTCGTTCAAGTTTGCTACAGCCAATGACTGGAATAACCCACAAATTCTTTTTCCACAGCATATTCTCTCAAGGACATTGTAGACCTTTCTTATAAATGTTGTTTAGAATATACCAGTACTGCTTTAACACCTTGCGTGCTCTTGAGCACTATCTTTAGCCCTCCAGTGAAGCTAGCAGTTTAGATTAAACATGTCAAACAAACATGCCTAACATGGGGTCTTGGTTAATCTGCTTGCCTAATCTTTGAAAAGTTCTTGCAGCTCAGGGAGCGAAGCAAACTGGAAGCAATGTCCAAGGTTGATGTGATTCAGTAAGTCGGGGGGTGTCCACCAGCACTGCATGCAGCATGAGCCTGGCTGATGTTTGTGCACTGCTTTGGAAGGCCAGGCTGCAAGGTAGAACCGCAGACATGGAGGAGCAGTGATGCAGGCAATGTGGGGCATAGTTTGGAGGAGGTTGCGATGGACTGAACTCTCCATTTTTCACATTACTGCAAAGCTTTATGCTACTTTCCTGCTGTGATTTAAATTAAGCTGAATTTTTTTATTTTTTGTATAATTTTGCTGTAGACTCAGCTACAGACCTCTGAGCACTCACTGAAATAGGTGATAAAGTGAGAATACTCTTGCAGTCAGTGTTCGAAGAACATCAACCATTTCATACAAGAGGAAGTCTTTGTAGAAAAACTCATGACAGTCATTATTACCTTGTCAGACTTTATTTTCAGCTCAGCAATGGAGTAATTGCTCCTTTTTTTTCTTTAGCTTGAGAATGCAGGTTTGTATTAACTTTTTGAAACAAATGGTTAACATGGCATCATCCATGCACGATTACTCACCACCTGTGCCAATCAGTCACCTTGTTTGGAGCTGTAATTGCAGCTCCCCTTTAGAGTGATCAGTGTAATTTGGTACACAACAGTGAGACATCAACGGTGTTTACTTGATGCAGGAATGAAGTGAACAAATGAAAAGGACACTTTTCACCTTTTGTTATTACTAAGTGACTAACAAACTGCTCTCAGCCTGTGGATGTTCTGCCTACTCCTTTAAAATCATTTGAAAGGAGTGGCGTAGCACTTCGCTCTGAGTGCAAACTAAGCTATTAAGTCACTATATGTCAACAGTAACACCTGCACACTAAATCTAATTCACAAATGTTCTTGGCAGTTAGCTCCCAAAGTTCAGTCCATGCCTGATAAATACAAAATAAAAAAAGATATCAGCTGAGTTGAGTAAAAACTCCGGAAACAACAGCTGTTTAAAGAGGTCAAAGAAGAAATACTCAGTCACTCAGTATAAATAGAACTCTTCTTCTACTTGTGTAGGTAGTTTGTCTGCAGTTCATCAGTCATGATTACTGTAACATTTTTGTGAGTTACCAAGAGCCCTCTCTTGTTTACCCTTTTGATTTTAGCCTTAGATAGGCTTGTCATATTCCCAGTAAAAACCTTCATGAGCTTCTAATATGCATTTAAAAATCCATCACATCCCTGTTTCTTTGAAAGTACTGCCAACGTTTCACAATCATAAAAAGAAAAGAATGGCTCTCTGTTGAAAAAGACTGAATCAGTTTAATCTGTGAACAGTGTCTACTGGCAGGACTTACATAAGCACAACAGAGAAACAGCACCACTTTCCACACATAATCACATTTTCTTTTCTGAGATTTCTAATTTAATGTTTCACTTAACTGTAAATAGTCAGATTTCCAGTGCCCTTCACAGCTTTAGAAATAACGTCAGCTACATAGAACATCAGCAGAAAGGCAGCTAAAGGACGCAAAGTCAAATGTTAGCACTGTCCTTTAAAACATTAACTACATCAAAACATCTGTTGTTGGGATCTTGTTGGCAAAAAAAAGAGAGAGAAACAAGGGATGTGTGAGAAAACAGAACATCGATAATTAAAATTGCCAAGCTAATTTGTTTTGTTCTGTAAGCGCTTTGCCTGTGGGGTATTCAGTTAAAGATGTGGGAACGTTTAATCAAATTTCCATTAATATTAATTTGTGCTACTGCACCTTAACTCCCTCTGGTTACCAGCATGTTGTTCAAATAAGGCCTCCTAATTACCAGATTTTAATACATTTATTTCATTCTTTTCATCATTTGCGAGGAATCTGTTCTTTAAAATATCATTTGGATCCAGTTTTTGCTTTTTCTTCCAAAGGCCCTTTGTCTGAGATAATGGCCATGTGACAGTTTAATAACGTACTCAATGGACTAGTGAAATGCACTCTTTTTGGGTCATAATTTTTCATTATGTCAAGACAAAACAAAACAAAACAACCCAAACACTGAAGCAATTCTACCATCTGCAAACAACAAACAGCTTTAAGTTCTGGACTTTAAGAAATGTGTTTCATGATTGCAGAGCACTGTGATTCATTCCTCTGCATAAAACCGTTGCTGTGGGCGTCCTGTCTTTCAACAAATATGCAAATGATTGAGCTGGTTAAAAAAAAAGAAAAAGAGGTATATAAGGTGGAATATAAACTCAAACTAACCTGACAGGCATCATTATGAGACCATCTCCTTCCAAGAGATGTCAGTTTTCAGTCAAATCTGAGCAGCTGTTGTAGTTTTGGAACATAATCTCGTCTCAGTGAATGCTGGTTAAGGAACACTTACACATTATTGCATAATAACAGGAACCGTATGTGAGGTCTTTTGAATCTGCAATTCAATATTTTAGGCAAAATCCTAAATATATGTTTTAGTGATGTATCAGAGAGTTTCACTAAAAGATATTGCAGAACAGATGCAAACCTGTGTTAGAATGAGGACTCCGAGCTTTGGTGTGATTGTCACGTCAACACTTCAGGACAAATGAATCAATAAGTTGACTGACACCAACATGTTCTGTGATAAAAGAATGCTTTTTTTGTTTCTTTCCAAAAGGCCAATTTTGAAGCTGGTTTTTTGACATTTTGTTGAAAGAATTTAACTGATAATTTGAAAAGACTGGCAAAATAGAGCAATGGAAACATGATTACTTGTTGCCCTAGTTACAGAATTTGAATGGAAGAGCATGTCCAACACTGAACATCTGCACCTGACAGAGAGCTGGAGTGAATCCACTGCTTCCCGCTTCATCATTACAATATTGTACATGACATTCCAGCACTGCACGGCTTTGCAGCCAAAACTTAAACTGGATCAAATGGATTTTTTCCCCGTCACCTCCAACAACACAGTAAGTGATTTTACCGAGTCATGTTCAATTCTGATTTGCAAAGATTTCATACACCATGAGCTGAGACTGCAGTTGTAACAGCTTGGCGCATCTGATTATTGTGTGTCATGGGCTAAATCTCTTAAGTTGTGCGGGTTGTTCTGGGAAAGTCACATCAGGTTTTTAGGCAGGTTATGTAAAGATTTTCTCATTCTTGCTTATGTCTTTGTCACATCCTGTTAAGGTTGTTATGATGCACTTTATACTTGCATGACACAGTCATCCTTAAATCATCTTGGCTTTGTTTGCTGGGAGCATTGTAGCATCATTTTAAAGTCTCCTTACTAAGGCTTATATTGCATTTGTCCTATTTAAACCTCACGACACTGTCTCCCAGAATATTTATGATTAATTTAAATATTCTTGTCAGTTTATATATTTATAGTTTTGGTATTTAAATTTGAAAACTGCAGCAAAGTTAAATCTATGTGGGTTAAATGTGTGTACTACTTATGTATGCATGATTTAACTTCTCAATATATGACTGAGCAGAAGTGTGCACATTTGGTAATTATCTATGCAGTAAATTAGCCAGGTGGCATATATGCACTTTACTTTCTTCATTAGGCCCCTAAACACTGTGATTAACACTGTGTGTGCAGCATTTAGTGTTTTATGCACCCTGTGCGAATACTTTTAAAGGACTGGGCCAAAATGTGTTCCATTCACTAATTCAGCAATACGTAACTGAACGAAGTAAGGTTAACAT
>JAMQGT020007963.1:0-59539 GCA_024447675.2 Pterophyllum scalare
TGCCATGTTATGTTAGTCTGCTTCAACTTCATCCTGCTATAATAAAATTATAAACTTCTAAAGTGCATTAATATTGTGTATGTTTATCGACTGGAACCACGAGAAGTGACAGATATGCGGGCATTGCAAAGGCACAAGGTATACTCCGGCCTCTGTGCCATGATGGATATAGTGAGACTGGTCACAGGTAGCTTGTACAGGGCCTTCACCTGGTAGGACATGCCCGGAACATCTCGCTCAGGAAGTGCCCAGGAGGCTTCTTAATCAGACTCCCAAACCACCTTAGCTGACTTCTTTTGATGTGGAGGAGTAGCAACTCTAATCCGAGTTCCTCCCTAACTAAACAAAGCTAAAAAAAAAAAAAGTAAACTCTTGAATGACACACGCATATGACTAACTCCATCATTTCTCAATGCTGAGAAGTGCCATAGCCAGTGCATCAAGGACATCTTGTGCATATTATCTTTACTCTGAGCCTGCCTTTCTGCTTTCTCCTGGTTTGTGACTTTCAACATTACAAACCACCAGAAAACAATACTAACAAACAGTAGAAAGCAGCTCGGAGGCCCGGTGAATTCCATCAAACTCAGCAGGGGCTGAACAATAAATGTCGCTTAAAAGAAGACCAACTGACTGCAGAGCCCTTAGGCCCTGGAATGAATGATTATACAATTTTCCAATGGAAACAAAATCCAGATATTAACAGATCTGTGCAGTTTTTTTTTTAAATCCAGTGTGAAAGGTGCTCACCTGATATGTGTGGCTGTGTAGCTCATTCAAAAAGCCGGTGCACCCGTTTATGTGAATGAAATTCCACAGTTTTATTTGAATGTTGCCAAGGACTAATTAGCAGAGATCTTTTTTTGTGTGTGTTGCAGCCATTATAGTTTGTGAATGCAGTGTGCTAACCAAACTAGGTAGCATTAGATAATAACTTAATAATCTATCTTTTCACAAGAAATGTGATCACTTTTGGCTCTAAAAGCCCAGATGGTGATGTCAGAATGCTAAAATGCAGCGCTGCTATGTCCATCGTTGACATACAGTCTGAGGTAGTGCTTCATTGCTTTTCTGTCAACCCAAAGTGATCAAAAAAAAATTAGAAGGCAAGACTGGAATTTAAAAGTAAAGCTAAAATATGGAGCTTAAGGAAACTAAAATGCAGAACTGGGTGATTATGAGCCCAGCTTTAATCTATAGACTATCAAACCATCTCCTCAAACTAGGGTTAGTCCTCAAACTAACCCTGTTCAGGAATCTGTTTAATCCACACTGTCAGTCAGCTCATCGACACAGAGTAAGAACAAATGCGAATGCAAAGTTCACTCCAGCAGCTGCCAATCAACTGTCTTTGCACTGATTACTTAAAGGTGAGCTGCAGTCAGTTTCTAACAGAAAACCTGACAGGACACCGTGAGAATGATGAAGGATTTATTTGGAGGAGCTGAAGCTGAACTAAAAGCCGAGGAATGATTTCACAGGGAAAAGAAGAGGAGTTGAAGGCTGCTCTGACAATGAAGAAAAGGCAAAGGGTAAGAAAGAAAAGGGGGATGGAGGAGAAAATCCCTCACTTCTCTTTATCAGCACATCTCACAGTTTTTGTCTTTCTCTACCCCACATTGTCTTTTCTCCTTTTCTCTTCTTACTCCCCTTTATCATTACGCCTCTTTCCATCACCATCTGTGACCCTGACATCCACCACAGGAGACTGGCCAGCTGTGTTTGGGCCTCCAGCGTTCCTTGTTTACAACTATTTATTTCCACGCTGTGTGTGTGTGAGGGCGTATGCGTTCGTGTCATGTCTGAAGACTGCAGTCTGTGTATAAGCATTCAAGCATGAGAATATACGTAAAAGAGACAAATGTCTCAGTGTGTATGCACTTGGGTATGCATGTATGTATGCATGCATGTGGCTAAATGTGTTTAGAGCTTTGTGTACTTGTCCGCAAGCTCACGTGTATTACTGTAAGTGTGTGTTCCCCTCCACTGGGCCACCCAGCTCGAGACAGGTCACCTACAGTATAACAGACAGCGGAAATTTGTGACTCTAAGTTGGACTCAAACATCAGCTGCAAATAAAGTAAACCACTTAACCTCTAAAGAGAGAAAGGAAGTTTCACTTTGACAGTACGTTCACCGTTTATAGATGTTTTAAAAGCGCAAGATGTTTCCAGTCCACAAAAGGAAATGTGTAATGTATTAATTTTGATCTAATAGCTCCAAACAGAGCCTCTTTGGTGGCTTTAATTCATCCTTGATGATACCAAAGTTTTTCTTTTCACTTCTTTATGCAAAATCAAGTAACAGTTTTCTGCAACATACAGAGACAATGCAAGTTTGCTTATAAATCAAGTGTCCAGAGTATGAAAAGTGATTTTCATGTCTTTCTGGAAAACATGTAATCCATAGACTGTATGCAAAAGATGGAAGTGGCAACTGTGATTTCAAACACCAATTTGCGAAGTCTTGTGTAAAAGTCTTAATATTAGTACAAAGACTATACAGATGACGTGCTAATTACTGCTGAGTGCAAATATTACCCTAGAAAGTCACTGGAGCACACACATCTTGAACAGGGTTTTTCCATATTAACTTTATATTTGATTAGACAGAGGTGAAGCCTAAGCATGAATATAATTTAAACAGAGCGATGATTTAAAAATTCCTCCACATGCAGTTATTGTGAAGTGGAAAATCATCCATAGAGACCAAAATCAATTTTGTAGCCACGGGGAGGCTTTGGCTCAGGTGGTAGAGCGGGTCATCTATCAAATGGAATATCCATGGAACGATCCCCAACTCCTTCAATTTGCACACTGAAGCAACCTCGGGCAGGATACTGAACCCTTAATTGGCCCTGAATCAAGAAAAAATACTTTCCATAAAAAGGCTATTTTAATAGTGTATTTATAATTCCATCCATCCATCCATCAATCCATTTTCTGCCACTTATCTGGGTCCAGGTGCAGAGAGTACCTGTCTAAGCAAGGCACCCCCCCCCCCCCCACACACACACACCCTATTAACATTGGCTGTAAAGTTGATCATTTTAAATTGAGGGTCTATTACTCGCTTTTGGCGCCAGCTTCAGGTAGCCATTTAAGCCACTTTGGCTTCATTTTTCATCCCTGGGGTTTGCTGCTTGGTACAAAAATGTGACTAAATCTGCATAACTCAGTTAAGAGAAAGGTAAAGCATAAAGTGTTTTGTTGCTACAGGGTTAAATCTTAAAGAAACACCACAGATACAGTCCTTTAACAAACAGCTGACATTAATATGATCATGAGCTTTTCTGATTTCATGTAAACAACATAATGGAAATAATTCCACATTTTATTTCCCAAACCAAGACTGCATTAATGTTGTGAAACAATTTAATGTTAACCTCTAAATGCAGCCCTATGTAGTTTGCTCGGTGCTGTCAAAGTGAACTAAGCTCCTACCAGGTGCTGTATCTGGTAGGAGATAGGAGTCCTCTAAAACACCATTTTGTTTCCAACTCAGCAAGAAACAGGGTGGGACATATAAGCTTGTAAATTTCCTGAAAGAATGTGTTGTGATGAAAAATTACCCTATGCTACACAATCACCTTAATGGTGTAATAGAGGAAAAACATGCAGCAACATTTCATTTGAGCTACTGAGCCTTAAAAAAAATGAAACTAGCAGGGACAAAACACGCTGTGTGTGTGTGAGGGCGTATGCGTTCGTGTCATGTCTGAAGACTGCAGTCTGTGTAGAAGCATTCAAGCATGAGAATATACGTACAAGAGACAAATGTCTCCTAAAGCTTAAGAAAGGTGGAGGGAACTCTTCCACTGTCACTGAAACATTTGACATTTCTCCATGCACGTCATCAATCTCTTTGCATTGGGTTTGGAAACCTTCCAAATAAAGCTCTAAATATGGAGTTCAGCTCACCTGCATCTACATGAATGTCAGATATAAACTGAAACACCTCAGACACCAGCATGGAACAAAAGACTCACCGACAGTGGAGATACAGTGCATGCAACTGAGTATTTATTTTATTATTATTCATGTGTCTGAAAATGCCCCAAACAGTGCAGGTTACAAGAAGCTGTAAACATCTTGCATGATAAAAGACAAATCAATGCAAGAAATACAACAAATTTAGTAACAAGAATCTGAATCAATACTTTTTTTTGTTTTATGATAAATAATAGCTCTGATGAAAAGTTAATTGACAGTACTTTTAGCTGTGAATACAAGAATATGAACAAAAGTGAAACCATCAACACAGCAATGGAAGTACAGCGCATCCTCAGGTGCAGTACTGGTATTGTATATTACACCTTTTACTAAACTTCAAAGCCTTAGTTGCAGGTTGCAGCTAAATAGTAGTAATAAAGTTTTAATGCAAAGTAAAAAAGAGAAAGCTTGACAGATGGATTGGTGCAGGGTCTACAGTCAAGCTGTTAGTTTACTGGTCAATCTCCTGCCCTCATCTATGGCTATGAACTGTTGGTTGTGACTGAAAATATGAGATTGCAAATCCAAGCAGCAGAAATGAGCTTCCTCCACAGCGTGTCTAGGCTCTCTCTAAGACATCAGGTGAGGATCTTGGTCACTCACTAGAGTAGATCAGAGTAGAGCTGATACTCCTCCACACTGAAAGGAGCCAGTTGAAGTACTACATAAAAAGAGCTGAAGTGAAACTGAAAAGTGTCCACTGCAGCCACTGCCGCTTTTCAAACGTTTGATCTTTGATGTTTTTTACTGCTTCTCCCGTTCCTGGTGGTCACTCCCTTCTTCATTCTGGTCCAAGTGTCAACTTGTTGGAAATTTAGGAGCATGTTTGCAATGGTTGAAAGCCCATCGCCATAGACTCTCCACAGGCAAATGCCTATGCAAACAGACACAGCCACAGTATCATAAATTAAGGGTAAATGAGATGCATGTCCAAATAGAAGGATGTAGATCCAGGATATGATGGAGAGATTATGTCTCTCAACTGGCTTGGGAATGCCTCAGTATTCCCCCTGCATGAACTAGAGGTCTGGGTGTCTCTGCTTAGAGCGCTGCCCCTGTGACTCAGATCCAGATAAGAGGTAGACGATGGATGTATGGATGGATGGATGATGGATGGATGGATGGATGGATGGATGGGCAAAGGGCAAAGGTAAACATGCTATTTGGCTGGAAATAGACTGGAAAAAAAATGCTCTCAGTTTCCACAAGTTGTTGCACACACACACACACACACACACCCACACACACACACACACCTCTCTCCTTCCTGTAATAATGAGCAGAAACATTGCTGTTAGACAGGATTAAGACTCTACCTGCACGGCCTTGCTGGCTCCCTCTCACATGCTGCCCTGCTTTTGTTTTGTTTTTTCTCCATCTATATTTTTTTAGGAGCAAAATGAAGCAGGGCAAGAATGGGCACGCATACAGATCAGGAGCTAAGCAACGTGTCCCTGCTAATACCACTCACAGAGATTTGGGATGTAGCTCCTCAGGTCCTGTAGCTGGTATTTCAGCCGTGTCAGGGTTATTAAGTATTTTTCTTGGTCCATCACAAAATCAGGGGTGTAGCTGGTCACAGTATGACAAAGAGCCAGCAGGGAATACCATCTGTGACTGTGGTAATTTAGCAATTTTCACACATTACTACATTTTAGCCCTTCATTTCGAGAAACTACGAGCTGGTTCCCTCTTAACATGAAACACAAACACCAAATGCAATTACTGCATTTCCCACGTGGATAGAAATACTGCTGCGCTGACACTGATCCCAGTGTGACTTCACAGGGAAGGGAGGAGAGATGTTTGAAGTCACATGATCTTCTCACTCCTGCTATTTATGCTTCAAGCTTAGACTCCCATCCTGACGCCTCTACTGGTATTTCAGACCCCGGTCCAAGACACAGTCCACATCGTCAGAACATGAGCTTCCGGTCTGGGTCCGCTTTCTCTCTCGCCTACTCCTCGGTCCAGCTGTAAATCCACTCTGATAGCAAGACCGTGCATAAAAATAGACCCAAACTACTGATTATAGAGTCACTTTGAAAGGGCACGCAGGGTCAGCAATCATTTAAGAGGTCTGCTCAGTACCAGAAGAAACAAATCTTTCAAGGTGATCGAAGAAGTGATTTCATTTTTAAATTAACCTGAAAAGAAAAAAAGAAAATAAGAAGGACCACAGAAACATAAATCAAGCACAGAGACATGAGGTCACCACTGCTTTCAATCACAAAAGCCAAACTGGGATTCCCCGAGCTTGCAAAGTTTTTTCCACCCATTTAAACGCCTGTCTCTTGGCTTGAGGAAATGATTAATCATAATCTTGTTTTATGAGCAGTCATGTAGAAATACTGATAGTCAGTCTGATTTATACCTGCAGCCTTTCACCACAGATGCAGACACACTTTGAACCCTGTTTACTCACGCTGCGCCAGCAAAAAGCAGCAGGCTGCCCACCGGCAAATCCAACTCAAACAGCCAGACGCAGGCAGCTTCTCTCCAGCGTTGTGATGTCGTCACCCGATGGAAATATAAAGCGTGAAAAATTTGCAGTTGACACAGACAGAGACAAAAGAAGAGACTCACGTCTGAGCCAAAATAAATTGCAAGCTGCTGGCCGGACAAGAACGCAGACAAAGAGGGATGCTGGGCACAGTGTGATCAATGAAGCAGACGAAGTGTGTGTTTAGGTGGAAATCAGTCATAAGTTACACACTGATAAGCCAGGGAGAGCTACTAAAGGATGGACTGGCAGAGGAGAGAAAGAACAGCTTTTCCTCAAGTTTTGATGTTTTGACTTGAGAGATGTCAGTGTTCAAGGTAGACAAGAATTTATTGAGAACTTACAGGGAAAAAAGCTTGGCTCATGTGATGATGCACATGAACTATTGAAATATCACTTATAGATCATGTCATTTAAAATGCCCCAAATAGCTCCAACAGCAGTGGTGAGGTGGGGCCTACAGCGCCCTGTCTTGGGACTCTTGCCAATCAAAGCAAGCACGGCCCTAAATCCAGTCACCCAACGTACACTGATCAAGGATAACATTATAACCACCTTGTGTTGGTCCCCCTTTTGCTGCCAAAACAGCCATGACCCATCAAGGCATGGACTCCACTAGACCCCAGAGGGTGTGCTGTGGTGTCTGGCACTAAAATGTTTGCAATAGATTCTTTAAGCCCTCTAAATTGGCAGATGGGGCCCTCCATAGATCAGAATTGTTTGTCCAGCAGATCTCACAGAAGCTTGATTGCACTGAGATCTGGGCAATTTGGAAACCAAGTGAACACCTCAAACTCATTGTTTTGCTCTTCAAACTATTCCTCAACCATTTTGAAAGAAGCCACGGCCATCAGGGAATACGGTCTTCAATAAAGCTTAGGTAGGCGGTACGTGACATTCACATGAATGGCAGGAACCAAGGTTTTGGGGCAGAACATTGCCCAAATCATCACACTGCCACTGCCGGATTGCCTTCTTCCCAGAGTGCATCCTGGTGCCAGGTGTTCCCCATGTAAGGTGATGGGTGGGTAAGAATGGTCATCATGGGCACTCTGGTCTATACAGCCCCATATGCAACAAACTGCGATGCACTATGTGCTCAGACACCCCTCTATGAGAACCAGCATTAACTTTTTAGGAAATCTGAGCTTCTCTGTGCATCAATTAGACTGGCCACCCATGACCCTGTTGCCAGTCCACCACTGTTCTGTCCGTGGACCACTTTTGATAGATACTGACCACTGAGGGCTGGGAACACCCCACAAGGGCTGGAGTTTGGGAGATGCTCTGTCCCAGTCGACTAGCCATCACAGTTTGGCCCTTGACAAACTCCTTACGTTTCCCCATTTTCCCACTTCTAACATCAACTCTGAGGACAAACTGTTAACTTGATCCCTAATATATCCCACCCACTAACAGGTGCCATGATGGCGAGATAATCAGTGTTATTCACTTCACCAGTTAGTGGTCATTATGTTATGCTTGGTTGGTGCATAGCTGCCTTCAAAGGAGAAAATGTCCACAGAGGCCACAGAGGCTGTTTTTTGCACCAGGCTGTAAATGTGCTTTATCAAGAGTGTCTTTTTTTTTTTTATTAACTTTTTCTCTCAATTATGCTGAAGTAGCAGTTAAGAGTGGATAGTTTTAAAAATAATTTGTTAAACTATTAGACAAAATTGCAATTTGTGTATTGGGTTTCTGTTTGAGCAGTTACATCCTGCTACTGCTGATCCCCTTGTGCAACATGTGTTTAGTTTATCTTTGAACAGAACATGTTTAGACAGTTTGACAAATTAGGCAAAGACAAGTAATGTTATAGACTGGAAGCTGTGATTTATATTTATATTAGACACTAAAGAGTGTTTGATTTGATTTTGACTGCCATGCCAGAGCAGCCAAAGCAGAGTCAGTAAGACATAATATTTACTATACATATCCAGATTAAAATATCAGAGGAGAGCACAATGTTAACAAAGGCTTGTGAGTACGAAGGACTGCAGGAAGGAAACTGCAGCGGAGTGTGTCACAGCCTCCCAAGATACTTTTAATTTACACTAAATGCTCTCACCAGGCACTAAAAAGCTTTTTTTTAAATTTTATGTTTTAGATTTTATTGAGAAATACATTTAAACTCTCCTTTTGGGGGCACTTTTAGAGTCTGAGACCGGGAACCGGTCCTTAAACTGTTTAATGCAAACTTTTGCAAAACACTTTTACTACCTTGTCTAGATTAGACAAACCACTTTTAAATCTAACATGCCCAAACATACATCTGTATGTTTTCTCACAGATGTGCATGTAAAAGACTCACCCACATGTAGTGTCAGCCCCCTTGAAAAGCACTGTGATAATCACCCCCTTTGAAGTACACTAAACACTCCGTGCCTGGAGGAGGAGGGGAAGAAGAGGAAGCAAATGGAGGAGATGTAGTGATGGAGAGGTAGATAATGAGGATAAACAATGGAGGGAAAAGCAGAAGAATGGTTAAAGCTGTAATCGCTACCAACAGGTACAGATGCAAGCAGCTGGCGATAAAACAGGCTGTAATGGCGGGCAGGTGGGGCCGGTGGGGTGAAAATAATCTGCCGAAAAGGAGGCTGAGATGTGGTGTAACCCCATATGGTGGGGGAATAAATCCCCCAAAACAAGGTCTAGTCTTACCTGTGCGATTTATGTTTTGCACCGTGGGGCAATGCGCACAAAAAGAAACATGGTGGGAAAGGATGAAGTATGAGAGCATGTGCATGTGTGTGTTTTGTTTGTACATCACAATAGCGCAGGCAATGTATGTTAGAAATCTGAGATGTACACTGAATGTGCCACAGAGAAACAAAGATACTTATCACATAGCTCTCTGTGTACCCAGAGGCTAACGTGGACAAACACACACACACACACACACACACACACACACACACACACACACACACACACACACACACACACACACACACACACACACCAAGGGCTTTCACCAGTTTAGTTTAAGGTTTCGACTAAATAACAAGTGTAAAATGATCAGTGGGTCCCTATGGATTGAGATAAAGAGATAAATGCCCATGAAGAAAGAAAGAAAGAAAGAAAGAAAGAAAGAAAGAAAGAAAGAAAGAAAGAAAGAAGTGTGAGTATGTGTCTTTGCAAGCTGCAGGCTGTGACAGGATGAAGGCCTTGTGGTGAAGATCACTCAGGATGATCCTCATGTCCACCACAGTCTCTTGATAGCTGCAGTTTGAGCCCACGAGGCAGCTTAGCTTGTCTTTGAACTGTTAAATACAACCCAACAAAATAACACCTCAGAGGGAAATGTTACAGATAAAACAAAGATGAGTGGAACAAAATGACTAAAACAATTATTTGATAAGTGCTAATAATAAAAACTAATATTTTATTCATTTCTGTGCATTTTTCTGCACATCTGACATTTTTTTTATTGGATTTATGGGATGTTAAACCATCTTGTGGATCCAGCTTTAGAAAGATATGACAGCGCTGATAAATAAATCTCCTACACGCGGCAAGCGAATCAATAAAAATATGACAGATATTTCCTTTCAATATCAATCATTAATAATCTTGGTATCTGCCCTATTTTGTTATGTTTAAAATATTTTTTGTATGACTTCACATCTATAAGTAACAAAAATAGCAAAGATGTAACACATAATATTGGAAAATAGGCTACTTACTATAACTGCACTAAAAGGCTTTACAATTTGACATATTAGTGGCAACAAAAGACTAAATGTGCCCCTAAATGTGTTCCAGAAACCACCTGAGCTATGAGCCAAACGTCTGCTAACTTGCACCTCAGGTTACCTCATCATATCCCACCAACCGGCCGAAAACTGCAGAGCACAGCATATAACACTGCCAAACTGACCTATTTTTAGCAGCGGAAGTTTGACTTTAAGATGTGCAACTTCACTCCTCTGCTGTTGCTCCCCCCTTGTCAGGGTGGTGTGACTAGACAGCTGGTTGTAATCCAGGCACTTGTTTCTCTTCAGTGTGTGTTCATGTCTGTGTAATCCAAAAGTATGACAGCTAGCAGCTATGTGTCCCTGCATGGGCTCATGTATTTTAGGGTGTATATTCATGTAATGGACATGGATCCTTACTTATACTTTTATGTGTTTGTGTGTGTGTGTGTGTGTGTGTGTGTGTGTGTGTGTGTGTGTGTGTGTGTGTGCATACTGCTGAATTCCACACATGCAAGCTGAAAGTAAACACAGCTCTGGCGCTGGAGCCACAGAACATGTTCTGTCTCTCTCTTTTATTCAACAAAGAGGACCATCTGTCACTTTTATAGCTCCTGTCTGTATTTTCTGAACAATTTTTATAACCTTGAGAATTTCTGTCTCTATTTGTATGTTCAAGTTGAACTAATATCTGCATTATTCAGACATTTGCAGCAGAAATATTTAGTTCACCTATTTGCACAATGGGCACTCCCACTTTCTTCTGTAATCTGACCTGTTTTTTTGTTTTTTTCATATTCAAAAAGCAATAAATTCCAGTTTCAAAGTGGAGGGGAATTGTGACAGAATCAGGCAGCAATCCACGGGGCTGAAAAACTAAGACAACACCAAAGTGCAAAAAACTGCAGTTCCATTAATGGCCACTTGAGACCGGTTCATTGATACCACGTTTCAACAGACGAGGTGCTGGTGCTGGTTTCAATGAGCCGGCGAACCGCTTAAGAACGGGCCTGCATTTTCACTGCGCTTTGCAAGCTGATCGTTTACGTATGAGTATGAGTATGGGCAGTTCCTCGTCTGGAAACGGAAGTCGGAGGGCACAAATGTGGGGTGAACACGATCCCCTTCTGCAAACTCTATTTCTTGTGCTGCCTTAGGACCCATCCTAATTCACAGCAGTGAAAATTGCATCGCTTTTCTCGTGTAATACACACCATGCAGTGAAATAGCAGTAGACAACTTTACGTCGAGATGGCAGAGTCACGGCCTTCTGACCTTTGCATCATGCATTCTTGGTTCTAGACCAGCTAGCTTGTGGTGCCAGAGTTGAACCCTTTTTCTGGCTGCGCACCAAGTGAGTTTGCAGTGGAAAAAACGCTGAACGGTTTGAACGGTTTGAACACTTGGCACCGGCACCCAGTCAGTGGAAAAAGGGCCAAACTGAGTCAATCCCCATGTTAAAACACAGACTTTATAGCAGAAATTAACATGTTTGCAGCCTGCTGCAAATATCACTTTTGACCTCTATGCTTAGCTTCATCATAATGACTGTCAAATGGGTTCATTTTGTTTTTATAAGCCAACTCCTCTCTGTCATATCCTTTTGGTGCCTTCAAGAAGCATTTTTTTATTTAACTATTTAAAAAATAATATGGATTGCTGTGATCTGCGCCCTTAGTGAGTGAATTTATAGTATTGCATTAGCCTGTTATTTAGCACTAAACACCAGATATGTTTGTCTGTCCAAATTATTAATCCAAGTTGCTAAACAAGCTAAAGGCCTGAGGGCTCAGTCACACAGCCCCAGAGGTCATTCAGTGACCACCTGGCAACCTGCAGTTACTAGGGGAAAATGTGTACTCCCCAATGAGTTGGCCAGTGGTTGCTGGAGGTTGCTGACTGTCATTAGTAACACAAAGAGGGTGCTTCACCAAAAAACTTGTGGTTGCTTCAGTTGTCAGATCACCCATAGTCTGTGTGGAAGATCCCGACTTGTAGATTGCATTTCACTTTTCAGTTTCACCACTGCTCAGCGAGCAGTTGGAGAGTGTTTGCAGACAAACTGACATCTTCTTTACAAACTACAGTTGCCTGCAGCAACCTGCTAGCAGCCAAAGCACTTACAAAAAGGCTGTTGGTATTGCTGTATACCTCTTTGCAAACAGTTTTACCTGGCGACCACCAGCAACCACTCACCAACCAAACAGGGAATACACATTTTCCCTAGTGACCTATGGTTGCCAGGGGTCTATAGGCTCTGACTGGGTCTCTAGCAAGCAGTCTCCAGCAACCACTCACCAATTGGTAGGGGAATAGTATTTTTCCCTAGCGATCATTGGTTGGTGTGCTGTGACCACTTCATGCTCTTACCCAAATATAGTAATTTCTGGTCCCCAAAAACCAACATGGTGGCAGCCAAAATGCTAATATTGAGGCTTCAAAAAGTTGAGTCCAAAACCAATGGGTGGCTACAATACATCAATGTTTTATACACAGTAAATGGGTAAAACAAACAGGAGACTGGCTTTCATGTTCATACCCCATTTTTGCTGACTTATTTTCAGGTTGTTGTTTTTTTTTAATGCTTTCCAGTCATTGTTTGGTGATATTTAGGCACCAAAATGACCATTTCTCTCATTTTTCAGGTGTAGTCCACCTGCCAGAGGGGCAGGAGGGATGGATTTCATATAGCTGAGTTTCATGTTGTAAACACTGTAATTTGAGGGAGTGTGTAGTTTCTTGCCTAGATGGAGGATTGGTATCACTCTTATATCTGTCTATTAAATATGAGAAGCAGAATTGTAAACTGCAGACTTTAAGGCAACATGAAATGCAGTGCTCTTCTCTTAATTAAATTCTGATAAAAAAAAATACTGCTGTTCCTGCCCCATCCTTCCACCTCTCCATCTATCCCTTAATTTCCTCCGATCTCACTTTATTTAGTTCTTCAGTAAGTCAGGTCATGTTGGCAAAACAAAGCCAACCACAAGCATGATTAACTTTTAGTTGTGACTAAAGTCCACCCATCCCACCAGGTACCACCCAAGCTATCATTAAGGATTCTTTCTCTGCCTTTGAAAGGATTTAATCTGTTGAAATCTGGGATGTACGAGACGGTGAAGCCTGCAGACAAAATTTCCCTCCACTGAGTCATTCATTCAGTCCATACATCAGCTGTGTCTACTTCTCATATAGTCAGACTTTTGTTGATTGAAGATGACTGCTTGTGCAAACACTTTAACCCACATAAATGAAAGCATGCATTTCACAGTCACCGCAGTCTGGTTAGATTAAAAAAAAAACCTGATTCATTCCTATAAGCCCTATAAGGGTGTGAGCATCAGAAAGGAAAAAGGGGTCTGTTTAACTTTATCAGGTAAAACACTGAATCACTGCCAGCTTCAGTGTTTACAAGATGACCCCATCTGACATTATAAAATCCAATTTTATCCACATGGAGCCTTGTGGAGTGAGAGACCATCAGGCAAGTGCATCAGTTGGGGGCAAAATCCAACTTACTGACCCCAAACACACACCTGGAGAGCCTGCAGCAAGACTACATGAATAATTACACTTTTATTGTCCTGGCTAACCAAAACCAGCAACTTTAGTCAGTTAAATATCACTTATGAGGGTGACTAACTGACTTGTGTGCAGTGTGTACAGGTCGGCTAAAGTAGGTACTGTTATAACCTGATTACACGGGTGGAGACAGTTTGAACTGCTGAGTAATGCTATTCATATGATATGAGTTCAAAAGTGAGGACATCCACCTCTTTCTTCCACCCCGTTACCTGTAAAAAAAGTCACAGGTTCCTGAGCAGTTCCCTGAAGCAGGGATTTAAATTGACACTTGGCTCTTGATTGCATGTGGTGCCAGTATTACTTTGTGCTTCTTTTAATTAGTAAAAGTGTCAAAATTAATATGAGAACAGTCTGCATTTGTGTGTGTGTGTGTTTGTTTGTTTGTTTTGCATTTGTGTTTTTGGACATGCTTATTCACAAACCATTTACACACAAACTCTCAAAGAGCGGCAGCTAAGCAACATGCAACGCAAACCAGAAACGGAGACCATTGCCTTCAAAGTAAAGGCTGCACCTTGCAGCCAGACAACTTTTACTTTGAAGGTGAACATTTTCCATTTCTGGTTTCTGTCTCACTTTTCTGCAAGTTTCGCTACTGCTCAGTGAACATTTCAGGGCTGCAGACAAGTCAACGTCTTGCATGCAAATGGACTGTAGCAATTTGCTAGCAACCAAAGCAATGACAAGGAGGTATTTAGTACAGTACCCTCTTTCACCTAGCGGCTGCCAGCAACCTCAAGAAACCATTAATTCAGTCGGGGAATGCACATTTTTCCATAGTGACTGGTGGTTGCCACGGGTTAGCAACCGGTCTCTAAGCCTACGTGACTGAGGCCTCGTGGTATGCTTTCTCACTGGCAATAATATAGTTAGTATAATAATAATAACGATGCAAATTTGCAATTTGCATTGCTCATTTTAATCATGTTTTAGTGGCTTAGCTTATTGTCTTTCAATAAACTTATCACATCTGGATCTACTGATCTAAAATATACTACAGTATCAGAACAGACAACAAAATCTACTTAAAGGTACTTTTTGATAAGAATTGGAATATGCAAAGCTGCAAGGATCTGGGCAAAATCAGCTGCTTACACATACATTTCTACAAATAGGAACTTCTGTCCCATGAGTGAATCCTCTGATGCAATGAGAGGTGTAGACCTGAAGCACTGTGTAAATGGCCTTTAAATAGGAACGTGAGTATGGTACTGTGTGCACAATCTTTCTGAGCTTTCTAGTTTGTACATATCACCCAGATTCTACAAATCAATTTTAATAGCAACTCCTAGGAAAAACAGGGTGTCTCTTCTCAGTGTGAAATATTCCAGGGCTGATTTTGAGAAATGCCCATAAATGGTCAATGCTGAGAGTCAGGGTCAACGCTTTAAAAAAAAAAAAACTATAGAAAGAATCAAGCTGCTTCCCTCCAGCAGTTTAATTTGGCCAACGCTCAAAAAATAAATAAATAAATTTCAAAAACCTTCAGGGAGTCCTTGAGAATCCTCTCCACCTGGCCTGCTTATGCTTCACCTAGAAAACATCTGTCGCTCTTTGGCGATTCAACGCTAAAAATATGGATCGAATAATCATTGTATTCGTGTGTATTTAGATTTTAATAAAAGCAACTTGTTCTGATGATAACAATTAAAAAAACTAAATGTAACAAAATCAGAGAATATCTATTAGTCATTGACTTGCGTTATGGCCAGGAAGTAATTAGCGTGTAGCCTAGCAAAAAGTCTGGAATTAAAAGCAAAACAGCAACCATGGCTCTGCTCTGAATCAAAAATACACCCAAATCTCTAAGCTTTACAAAATAAAAAGCCTCGCTTTTTTTTTTTTAAATCTAAAAACAAGCCAGATGTATGTTAGCTCCAGATTTTAGACCTTTTGCCCGGCTACTGTAACGTTTGGGTTGTGTTCAGTGGTGAAGAGGAGGCGGCAGACGTGATCAGCAGACAGTCAAAAACTCACAACCACACTGGTACTGGGAATTCCACAGTGTTGTCCTTTAATAAAGACATTCTTCACCAACCTTACAAAGCCCGGTTGAACGGCTGCTGCATTATCATACATGAAATAGCAGTGTTTGTACAACCCATAACGTTAGTAAGAGTTAGGGAGATAAAACTATATGTCCGCCTCGGTGCATGCGTCCATCTGCCAAAACGTTTCTCCCACGCGCTCTACAGAAGAGCGTTGGCGCATACTTGTGACATCACTAACAATAGCTTAGGCTGTCGTAAAGAGACACCACACAATTACGACTGTTACACTACCTTAAGCCTAACAGTTTAAGCTATGTACCTTGAGACCTTCTAATGTCATTCTCAGAAGGAAAGCATATATAGTCACAAAAACATTTTCATTTATACCTTTAAAATGCCTTTAAAGTACATAACTGCTTAAACATCTCATGAAACTGTGTGGGATATGGCGTCCAAATTGGCTGTAGCTATGAAGCTAAACATGCATGTATTTTAGGTGGATGTAAAGGCACTCACACTGTACTATGGGACTCTTTGCATGAGGTATTTGAAAAAGAATCCTCACCATTAAATGCTGAAATTAAAGAAGAATGGGCAATGTGAGAAGGGGTGTGTGGGATGCTTTAGAAAACACAAAAAAAATGAGTGAAGAAAGAAAGTTCAAGCTATGGTATAGACACCCATACCACCTCCTCCATACCGCTGCTCTTAAAGCGAGACGGCAGGGTTAAAATATCACCCTGACACTGCTCCTTGTTTCTCCTTCATCCTACAGCTGTGAATGTGTTTGTGTGAAACGGTGTAGAAAAAAAAGAGAAAGAGGAGAGGCCAGGGTTGGTAGGAGAACAACAGAGTTACCTACAGACCATTACACTTTGATGGAAAGCAGTAAAATGCAGCCTGAAGCCATGAATGGGACGGAGACAGAGAGGAGGCAGGAGGAGGGAAAACAGGTTCACTTATAGGAAAGCTCCTGCACTTGTGTAGCTCAAGGATAAACCAGAAAGAGATTCAAATATTTGTAGATAATCGGCATATTATGAGAGCACAGCTGAAACTTAGACCCACTTAACATTTGGTATATTTAAAGTTTTATTTTACATGATTAGCGTAAGTTTAAAACCATCGAGCATATAGAAAAGTGTAATTAATCCCCATAGCACCATTTATCTATGTAAAAACCAAAGGGCTACATCTCAGACTCTGCAGGCCTCAGTTAAAATGTTAAAGTTCATGACTGTACAGTTTGAAAAAGGCTGAACAAGTGTGGCTTGTCCAAGGGACCGATGAGCCCAAAGTGGGGATGTTTGGCCATAATGCACAGCTGGAGAAAACCAAACACAGCATATCAGCACAAGCACTTCATTCCAACCTTCAGCATGGTGGTGAAGGGCTTGTTGTGCAGCCACAGGACCCGAGCACCTTGAAGTCACCGAGCTGACCATGACCTCCCTGTCCCTTAGCTAGAAATGTGAGAGTAATTAGAAGAGCACACCCTCTAATAATGCCTTTTTTAATGCAGTTTACTATAAACTGATCCAGACTGAAGTTTTACTGGGCCTTAATCTGCACATACTGTGTCTCTCCATCAAGTTAAGTTTTACACTCAAATAACCACCTAAAGTGATTCAGCTCTAACCACAACAGAGCATAATGAAAGCTGGAAAATCAGGATAACTCTAAATGTTACCAGACAAGAAGCACATGTGAGGAACAAAAACTAGAAAGCAGCAGATCATCCTTTTTTTTATGGTTAGCTAGAGGAGGAGCTGGAATTAGCTTTTTTTTCTCTTTTCTACCCTACTGTAAAGTTGTCAGCACACACACACACACACACACACACACACACACACACACACACACACACACAAAGAAGCGTCAAAGTAATGAGAGAGAGAGGCGTGTTAAAATGCCTTTCTTTAGTGTTGGAGGTCCTCAGGCGATGTATGTATTTATGCGTGCGTCTGGGCGAGAAGCAGCTCTACAGATCAATGGCAACGGAAGCTGTAGTTGTGGTTAACAATGATGAAAGTGAAGCGGTGCAGGTGACATCGTGCAAGGTAGTTTTAACAGCTCCTTCCTGCGGTGAGACTGATAGGAGGGAAGAGGAAGCGATGGACAAACTAGCGCAAAGGGAGGCCACCTTAAACAAGCATCTGTCACTGCTGCGTTCACACCTCACAAGCGAGAGGGTTCGAGTGGGGAGTGAGTCACTCACGGCTCACGGCTCACTCAGCGCGTTCCCTTCATCTGTCCTATTTCAGGACAAAAGTCTACTTTCACATTTGATTTTCCACCTGCTGTGCTGAAAAGTAACATTTCTTTGTATGTCTGAGCAAAAATCCTTCCTTTCTAAAAACCTTTCCACACATTTGATTTTGAAATGAAGCTGTTTTGGGGTAGCGTTTATTTTGGAACTAACCTGCTTTACACTTGTTATATCAGAAGCAAACTTTTCCTAATTGAGCAGAATTGAGTGCCGCCCTCCGCAACGATCCCGTTTTCTGTGTGGCCCCTTTTGAAAATGTATTGCCCACCCCTGCTCTACAGTGGCTTACAGTAAAAAAAAGCTCTTTGTTGTGCCTAATATTCCCAAACAAAACGTTTTACATTTCTTACTTCTGTGCTAAACTATTCTTTGCTTGTTGCATTGCAGTATAAAACTTCCAAATTCATCCAAACTCTTGCAAAGTGCATTTATGTCATGCACGCATGTCGGCATCCTAAAACAAAGTCAGAGTGGAAAATATCACCTGATGTTTTGATTGCAGATTTGGCTGTTCTTTACACGTGAGTGCAGCTTGTAGGAAGAATTGTCACTTGGAAGTGTCTTTGTACAACACAAAACAAAGTTGGGCCCTGAATGTGTTTAATCCGAGCAATACGAAAAAGGACAGAAATACAGACACACACGCAGTCTCCATACATGTTTTAGCATGCTGCAGCACAGCTGGAGTAATGCCAGCAGCTTTGAACACAGGTAGAAGATGGAGGCAGCAGAGAAATGCCACTGATCTCTGAAGGCGAGACGGTGTTGACATACTTTTATTATTAAAAAAAACATCAACCTGGATACCGTGGACTACAGCTCCCCTGCAGTAATGCTCATATTAATCACAGCCTAGTTTGAACCTGGGGGCAGATTTTTTTTTTTTAAATTTTTATCCAGGAATGGTTGTTAGGCTTGGCATGTTGAATCAAAACAAGTGTTTGTTAATACTGTCTTATGCAAGTAATGGCTGCCTGCACGCAATGAAAGCAAATGGCAGAAATGAAGCCCTTTTTCAATAAGTTGTCATGCTATTTGTCCAAATCAGTACATTGATTCTTAAAGCCTTTAAGTCCATGTTGAGGGTTAAAGAATCCATGTCTGTCTCTGATCCAAAACAAATTCCTGAACATAGAGTTTCATGTATATATACATACGTACAGCTAGAACAAATTCCTACTAATGCCAAAGTACACTGTAATAAAAATAAAAGAAAATTTAAAAAAAAGAAAAAAATTGTAAAAAAAAAAAACCCAGAAACATTCCAGCAGCCTGGAATTGCCCTAACAACTTTCCAATTATTAAGAGCCCTGCTCTACAGCCACCACACACAGCACCTGGTTTTCTCCCATTCAAGTACTAACCAGGCCGAACCCCCGCTTAGCTTCCGAGATCGGACAAGATAGGGTGTGCTCAGGTTTGGCTGTAAACTGCTTTGGCAACGTTGAAAATGTCTGTAATGACACAACTTATCTGTTATTTAATGAACAAATCCATGTAAAATGATACGTTTTGTGTCATGTTACACTCTACGCATCAGATTTTAGATATGTATTTACAGCAACAAACTAGAATTTGTCAGTCTTACCTTTAAAATAAACTTGACATATTCACAATATTTTGTTAGACTTGCGACTGTATTTTTAGTCTTTTTGAGGGGAGAAATTTTTTTTTACGTAAAAAGATTTTTAAAAACCTTTTTTATGCACAGTTACAGGTTTTTTCACGTTATGTTACCTTAGACATGTTTGGGGTTTTTTTTTGTAATTTTACTGATATTTCACATATTTAAAAAATAACAGGAAAATTCTGTAAAATTTACAGGAAAAATTCTACTAAATTACAAGGTTCTTTTTAATAGTTTTTAAACAATTTTTATAAGAAAAATGGGCCTCTGAGCCATACGCTGACACTGACGCAGATACAGGCACACCAGCTGTCTGGTCTTCCTTTACATGCCCAAAATTTACCATGCCTCCTTGTTCGGTATCTAGGTGCACAGCAATGCAAGCAGAGACCATGTCACACTTAAATGTCCCATCACATACCAAGCCTCATGCTGCGGTATCCACGTGAGGAGCGCTGAAGGATATTTGCAATACATAGTGAAAGCTGGGACCAAATCAGTTCCTAATGCATGAAATGTGTGGAGTTGGTGAAAAGCTCTATCACCAGGAACATTTGATTTGCAGATTTTCATTATCTACATCCAGATTTGGCCCGCATAATGTTGTTTTAAAGTTCAACAATTCCTGAAGCTCTTTTATGAATGTAACTATTATAATTACAGTGATAGGCTTGCTCTGTGGGGTTACTGGTGAAAGATGAAGCAAAAGCAAAGGATCAGAGTGTCCAGATTGAGAGTGGTAATTGTTATCAGAATAATCTGGAAGGTTAAAGAAAATAAGCAGCTCATTTCCAGACAGCAACATCACTTCTTACATATGCTTTCATCAGATTTAACTCATCAGTGTTTTTTACACAAAGAGACTATACTTGGGTAGATGGCCGCCCAAATACATTTTGGAAGTTATTTTAATCTTTTCATCCAACAAAGAATTCCACATGATTGGTTTACTTTTAGAAAATCCCTTTACACTTATTTTAAGAGCTCAGTCGCTCCTAACTAACTAACTTTGACCCTTCCCCTCTAGTGTTTAAATTATGGGTGGTCTGGTCAGGTTTCCAGCCCTCTTCAACAAATAAAATTTGGTAGTAGTAGCATCCTCTGTTGGTCTGTTACACTTGATTCATGTTTCAAATGATCATAATACTAACACAAAAATGGAAGACCAGGGCCCCTCTGCTGCAGTGTTCCAAATCAGCATTGTAATATGTAACATCTGCATTCTAAAAACATTACACTTAGTAATGTAACGTTTATAACATCTGTAGCAGTGGAGTGGGGTTTTACCTCAGCTCCCAGGGTAGGCCACAGTGGTTTGGAAAGTAGTGCCAGATGGAGTAGTTGGCACGCCAGTTGTACATCCACTAACCAGCATCTCCTTTTTTCAATAAGATGATCATATCTGAGATTGACACACGCAGTAGATCACAGCTGTTGTATGGCATGCTGTTATTTTTTTAAAGGGAGTGCTCTCCAAAAGCCAGAAGGGTTCAGCTAAGGCCACGGTGTGTGTTGCCTGATGTGTTTCCTAAAAAAATAAAAAGGTTTGTGAAACCACTGAAGCTGCCTGTGTCGAGGTGGATTCTATTGCGACAGCATCCTCTTATGCAATTTGTTTGTAGAGTCATTCAGCTGTCTCCAGCGTTGGACTGCAGCTGGAGATGGTGGAGAGTGGATTCATGCACTGATACTCAAAGCACACCGAGGCTGCAGAACGAGTCCATCCTTGGGATGTGGAATTCACTGGAGAGGCAGCTGATTTTTGTTCTGTTATCTAGTGTCACAAATTATATGTGGTTTTATGTAATAATTTATTTAAAAAAAAAACACAACTGCTGCCTCTGTATGCTGACCTAAGACAAAGATTATTATGCTGTCAGTTTGTTTGCTTTTGCAGCAGTCTTTCCTGCAGGCCTCTGCCACTTGTGTCGCTGTGAGGGTCATTAACCTCTAATGAAATCACGTTCCACAAATAACCCCCAGTCACACTGACTCGATCCACAATGATATGAAGCAGGAGGAGGAGGAGGATGATACCACAGAAGCCTGGCAGTGGGACATGTTGCCCCAGCTACCAGACAAGCAACGCACATCTGACCCAACAACAGCTGTCCCATCCTGTATGGCTATATCTTTTTTAAGATGCTGATAAATGCTCTTTTGGGAAAATCCCACTTTATTTTGACCTTCACACATCTTATTTAGGTTGCTCACTAAAGGTTGGGAGTAAGTTTGGTCGTGAGACTGCCCATCATGAGGGATTTAAAAAAGATCCAACATGCAGTCAGAGGGCAGGCCTGATTTGAGCTTTAAAGATTTTTGGATGGTTCCTAGAGAAATCTTTCAGGAATTCTTTACTTTTAAAACCACATTTCCTTTGGCGTGGCTTAAACTAATGAAAGTGATTTTTTATTCTTTGTAAAACATCAAACTCAGGAACAAGTGCTTGGACTTGTAATTCTACTTGGCAGTTCAGAAACGACTCGGTGCATAAAAGTGTCAGGGCTGCATAAATTTGCTAGACTAGCTGCTTCCCTTTAACCTCACCTCCAAACTCTAAATCTTCATATGTCCAGGTTTGCAGTGATTTAAATGTGCGTGGTGTTTGTGGTTGTGCTGTGGATGGATCTTTCCTTGAATGGAAAAAAGCATTGTGAAAATAGTAAATAAATAAATAATCATATTTGAGAATAATCTATCAGTAAAGCAGCAGTCCTTGCCAGCTAAGGGTTGCTGCAGGAAAACCTCCAGAGCGAAGGTGTTCTGAAATGTGCCATCTAAGCTGGAAATGAAATAATGAAACATGGCAATTCCATCTAATTACTAGACTAGGTATCAAACTACCTGTAATGCACTAAACTGTGCATTACAGGTAGTGCGGACAAATGCTTCTCTACCAGATGTTTCTTCCTCTGATGCACTTAAAGGTGAGGGTTGATGTGACCCAGGAAGTGAAGAGCAACTCAAACCAGGTGTGTTAACCTGTACCCCTCAGGTACTCTACCTCTACTATACTGTGTTTAAAATACATGATCTACACGTCTGCGCGTCAAGGGCCCAGACCCATTAATCTTTCTGCTGTTTCATTGTGTCACCTCAGCCCGACATTATCCTGTCTGGACAGTGACAGAACTAAAATTATGTGGGGGTCATGATGGCTGAGGCAAATATAGTGTGTGTGAAGGAGGCAAATCAACCAGCTGAGATATTAATGGGATCATAAAGCAGGTCATAAACACTAATAAGGAAGTTACGGGGGGGGGGGAATGAACAGAGGAGGGTGTTGTTGAGTTTATGCGCCACAATACAACTTTGGAAACTTTAAAATAAATTCATAGCTGTCAGCTTGAAGTGATGATTAATAACTTGTCAAATAACAGTGTTACAATGTCATACAAACTTAGCACAGAAAGTAAGGTTAAAGAATGGGAGTGCAGAGTGTGACCAAGCTGGTGACCAGCATGAGTCGTTGTGGCTGTGTATGCTCTTTCCACATGCTACCGAGGCCCCTGTTTGTTAAATGAATACACCGTTAAATTGCCAATACATCTTGCTTCTTCAGACTTCAATAAGTCTAACACCAAACAAGAGTCAATAGCAGAATAAGCTGTTTGGCATTGGCAGAGAATATCTGGCAAGTTTTTCATGGGCACAACCCACAACGCTTTTTTACTTACAAATGTTGCACCATTTAAAGGGAAATAAACAGGCTTTCCAACAGTAGGAGCATTGTTACAACACAGAAATAATCAGCCAAACATAAATTCCTTTATTTTATGTTTCTAAAATCAGCCATTCAGGACCCCAATGTCAAGACATCAAGCTCACCTCACTGGCTGCCAAGTACAGAGTGTGTGTGTGTGTGTGTGTGTGTGTGTGTGTGTGTGTGTGTGTGTGTGTAAAAAACATACATTCCTATACTTTGCATGTCTTTATCTTCTCGAGAGAAGAGAGACAGGATGGGACAAGAGACAGACATAGCTGTCCCTCAGCACTATGAACGTGTGCAGAAAGAGCTCATGCAGTCAAGTGTTTGTGCGCGTGTTTGTGTGTATCTGGGGCGCTTGCATCAAGTATGTAGCACAGGTTAGGTAAAGTTTCTAGACTCCTTATGTGAGTCGATCTATTGCCCTCTAAGGAAGTTGACAGTGTGTGTTTTATCAGTAAACAATTACACTCAAACACATACTGTAGGTCTCTCTTTAGATCTGCTTTCTTTTTGAACCTAATTACACAGGGTCCCAGCAAACATGGCTGAAACCCCGACTTTATCTACTTGGTAAAAATGGCCAAAAACTGAAACCCTAGATGGACAGATGTTGATGATGTTTCCATGTAGAAGAGCGGTCTAATCAGACCGTCTCTTACAAAGTGAGAACTGGAGCTCACATTATTGCAGTGAAGGAATTCAGCACATCTATTTTTTTTCTTTAAGCAATGACAACTAATCTGGTTAGTACACAGTTATGAACAGACAGCCAGACAACATCTTTTCCACATACACAGAGTAATACTGCCATAGCCTTTTTTATTTTATTTTCATTTAAGCACTTTGTTTGCCATTATGCAAGCCATTTGCATTTACATATATCTAAATTCTGTTGCACTGTGACCTTCAAGCATTGGACTAGTACAACTGTCACCTCTGTCCCTGATGTCAAGGGGTACAACTATTAGTGAAGTCATTTAGCTCAGTAGAAAATAAATGGCCCTCGAAGCCAGAGATCAAGAGTCATCACTGATTTGTTTTATTCTGTATTCTCTCCTACTGGGCATGTTTGCTCGTTTCATTTTAATCTAATTGATAAAGAAAACAATCCCTGAACACAAGCTTACTGTTGCTCTGAAGCCTTTCAGGGATTTCCATGCAACATTCAAGAAGTTTATTGAACTTACATCAAGGTCATGTCTGCAACATCAGTTCAGTTTTCACTTTGAAAATGTTTTCAACCGTGACATTAACAAGAAAACAAAAACTAAAACACCAGCCGATGGTTCTTCAACACCAGATTGTTTGCTCGGTTAGTTTTCAGAGAAGACTTGGAAAATAATTAATCTTAGAATCAACTCTTTCGATTGGTAATCCAGTTTTGGGTCTTATTCTTTTACTAAACACTAACTTAAAAGTAACCAAAATCTCATAGAATTTTTATTTACTTCTATCAGCCCTTTCTTTCCTTCTTCACCTGCTTTTAAATGTCATGATAATCCACATTTATCGTGATCTGATACCTCTGCAAAAGACTGAATTCAGTATTGTTGACCACTACAAACCAAGGAATTAATCATCAGGCCATCTTACTTTGTGATTATGTAACTTATATTTTTAGCTCAAACATAAGTGGCAAGAGACACAGCAGTCTAAATAATACAAAGGGCTGGATGTACGTGTATGTGCTGTGGGAAGAAGGGGGGAAAGGAGGCACGGGAAAAATGAAAGCAGGGAGAAGTGGGCTTCCAGTGGTGTGGATCGGAGAGATCAGGAATGTCGTGGTGTCGGCTGCATTTGGTCATGATCACTGGGCTTAATGGTCTGGAGAGATGTCATATTTAGGGGCTCAACATTTCCCAATCTGGAATTTGAGGAATTCAAAAATTTCTTCTAAGTTGTAAGATATTAAACCCAGAAGAAAACAAGCAGAATGAGTTCATTCCTCGGAGCACCTTTAGATGTAGACAACCTGTAGACTTGCACTGAAAGTTCATTTATTATTTAAGCAAAAGAAGAAAAAAAAAACTAAATATATGAAAAAAATGTCAAATGTGAGAATTTTCACACTTTGTAGGTTTTGGATGGTTGGTTAAAAAAAAAAAGAACTTTGGGAGCATCACCTTGGGCTCTGGAAATTTTAACAGCACCTGTCTGAGGCCTTAAGTATAGTTAAAGTAAAAACGCTGGCTGTGTGACTACGATCTATCGGTCACAAACAACTCGGAACAACAAACAGAGTAACAATTAGGAAAATGACTCCGCACAAGACCATACAAGCTCAATATGACCTTTTATCCAACCAGTAATTTCGTCTTCCTTCACTTTCTGCTGCTTTTGACAAAGTGTACTTTGGCACTAAGAATCTGCACTCCTCTATCATTTTGTTTTGATCTCCACTTGTTGTGGGTGTTTTTTTTTTTGTGCCCTGAAGCCAGAGATCTGAGTGAATAGAAAGACGACAAGATATTAAGTGGGAGGGGTTCCTCTGAATGAGTCACTTGTCTGAACTCTTGATGCATGCCAGCATTTACACGCTGACACGAAGCCAAACACCGCAGGGGTCAAGAGGGAACGCGGACAGACGAGGAGGGTCATATCCTGTCTGGATGCTCACCTGGACTATTTTTTGTGCAGGTGTATCATGTGTTTGTTTTAGCTGTATACCTATAAAAAATGACTTTAGAACTATATCCTCCTGAGACCTTATGTCCTCTCGAGTGGTCACAAAAAAAATCAAATTGAAAGATGCTTATTTTACTCCATTCTCAAAGTATAAAAGAAGCCTATACAGTAAATTTCCTGTCTGCGTCTGCCTGCGCTTCATATGCCTAGCTATCAAAGTAGGAATGTATTGAAGCTGTTTTGTTCTGTTTGTAGCTTTGGTGCACACGAGCATCGTTCATTCACAGCTTACGTGCACGCGTGCCAAACCTGGGTCAGGCACCATCTGCAAAATATCTCTCCTTGTTTTTATCTTATCAACCCATATCACATAAAGCATTGATAAGTCCATATGGTAAGCTATTGCGTTTTTGACAACCCAACTGACTCCATCATGGAAGTCCAGCCAAGCTATAAAACAAACAAGGTGATATTTGCAGGTACTGTTCTTGACCCCACTGTTCATCCAAATTCATCACTCATGGAGTGTTGCATGGACATGCCTACATTTGGCCAAGCAGCTGCCTTGCTCTGTGTGCCCCTAATGCCTCTGTTTACAGTTCTACACCACTGCTATTCAGCTATGTTACAAATGTGAGTGATGTTAGCAAAGATCCAAATCACAAGGCACATGTGTTTTTGGGTGGAAATGTATGAACTTGTCCTTGTCTGTTTAACCATGTGCAATACACGTGTACCGGGGAATTAAAACCTACACATAGTTACCCGAGAATTACCAGAAGCATTCTGGGGTTGCCACCAGCGTTAATAATGGGGTTCTGATTTATTTACATTTTTCTCTCTGCATGCCGAATATGCCAAGCCAGCCCTCTCATTCCCGTGTAATCGAACGCTGCTGTTGCACAGATATGTGTAATGTACCAGTTGGGATTATGACAATACTGTTACTGATTTCTTACTTATACATATGGCTACTTGTAGAGGACACAGTTAAATGCAGTGAGTAGGCATCATTTTTCAGTGTGCAGCATTAATGTGTCAAAACCACAATCTTCGCTTGAATCTAACCAAGTAGTCCCTGGTGCCCAAAACTAATTATCAACCAAAAACAAAGCTAAGCAATGAGTTATCAACCACCTTATTTAACCGCCTCTCCAACTCCCTAATGTGGACTTTATTGCTTTTTAAAAGAGGACCATTATCTGTTGGCATTTCATATTGCTATGGCCAGTAAGTGAGACACCAAAAGACAACATGAGCATATCTCTATGAGCCAGTGTCACCAGACAGAGAGTCAGCATACAGTATGTTAGCCTGGGCTGAGAATAACAAAAATCTGTGTTCTGTTAGTTTGACTGCAATGGCAGCAGGTGGTACTCAAACAATCTAGATCTAGGGGGATGAAAAGCAAAATGCACAGCAAAGAATATGGAAACATATGGGAGGATTTGAGACAAGTCTGGAATAAATTAAGAACTAACCAGACACGAAGATGATGTTATGACGCCCATTTTGGCCATGTTTTGGGCATATGGACCAGCTTGGTCTTTCAAAATACTGAAAGTAAGAAAGTCTGACAGCAAAACTGACCCAGGACTAAAGAGTTCTGGTGATGTAAGCCTGGCAAATGCTTTTGTTGTGACAAACTGGTGCAGTTATTGCATGTTTATAAGAAAATTTGCTGAATTTCTTTGAAATTATTTGTTTTAAAAGATAGATGTAGCACCCACCCATGATGCTAGTAGTTGATGATTTGGGATATCTCGGTTTATTGAAACCTAATGTTATGAGTGAGGGGTTTATTCTGACTGGAAAACTAAGGACATTATATACTCATACACTGGCAAAATTCAGTACAGCCACAATCCTGCTTTAGCATACCATGTTTTATCTACAGGAACCATTAAATACAAATTAAACACTGTGCAATCTTGATGATGACAAAGGGAATTTACATACAACTGTATTTCGAAATCCAGAACCACTATATTAAATTGCCAGCAGCTTTCATCCAAAGCAGCTTAGAGAAAATGTCCCTTATGCTCAATTCCAAGGAGTCATGTCAATCTGTTACCAGGAAAAGAGGTTGAAGGCAAAATCTAAGGAAACTGTGTCACATTGTCAGAAACGTGGATACATTATGACAGCGTACACTAGAGCCAAACACCTAATGCAACAGAAATGTTGACACCTAATGCACCACAATTATAAGAAATTTAAAAAAGAAATTAAAAAATAATAATCTGAGCTTTAACAGCAAATTTGACTGAGAACTGAAACTAAAGGCATACCTATTTCAAACTCCAATCAGCTCTGTTCTAGCACAAAAACGCGATGTATGTATGCATGTATGTGTGTATCTTCAGGAACATCATTCATTCATGTCCATCAACCATTAGGCAGTGTAAACATAGAGGTATTTAGAAAGTATGATTGAACCTACATGTGTGCATGCAGTCCTGGTATTTTAGCTTGCAGCTAACTCATCACTATGAACATGAACACATGGCATGAACAACACCGGTGTGTCCCACTCTCCAACATATGTACACCCTCACACACAAAGTCTGTCTTTATCTAGAAATACCTCTATAATTACTCTCTAACAGGAGACATCTGAGACATCAAATGATCTTAATTACCTGGAACAGGTTATAGGCCATTTGCAGGTCTGTGAACACACGCATACACAACCTGTAAGCACTGTGATAAGATCAGATCAGTTTTGTTTATAGATGGTACGTGTGTAAATGTACATCGGTACATCTGCAAGGCCTGCAGGCCTGAAGGTTCGAGGCAGATAGTTGAAAGTGGAAAGGAATACAGCAAGGAATGAAGGTTAAAGGAGAGAGAAAGGAAATTGGGGGAGTGGAGAAAAGTAGGACCAGGGTTTGGCATTATTGGATATCTTTGCAGGAGAATTGAAAAAAAAATGTTGGCAAGGAGGAGAATTGCTGCTTTTCTCTATGTATGTCATTGTAAATTGAATTCCTGGAGGTTTCTAATGTTTTTCAGACAAATTCGACAGCGTGAAGGCATCTCTTTGGGCTGTGGGAACCGGGGGAAAGTAAACTGCAAGAAAAAGGAATCCAGCAACATGTTTTTGGCCTGTGCCAGTAGACCATGTTCAGAGCTGCTTTAGACATAAATAAATGAATCCATAGCGATAAAAACTAATTGTGAGAAATCTTAGCAAATTTTATTTTATTTTTTAAAAAAGGGGCTGTTCACTAATCAAATGGTCAGCTGTTTGACCCAAATATCCTCAGACAATAATGGACCCAAAAACAGTCTCAAGTAATGATCGCTGATGCTTGTAATAGAGAAAGTACTGCATGTGAAGATTAAAGCATGTGAATGGTTGAATGTGGCTTGCAGTGTGAGGTTCTATGAGTATTCAATTAGAAAAACACAACACAGAAATCTAGTCTAGACATGGGTCAACCGGACAGCCAGGGACCAGAGTCGGCTGATTCTCAGCATTCCCAGTCTGGACTGGTGACTGTCCGGTCAGCCTCCCATATGTCCAATTACGAGCAGATCTCTTTCATGCATGAGGAAGGGGTGGTCACGAAACCTAATTGGACCATTAAATCATTCGCACACAGCTGAACGTGGACATTTTAAAGAAGCTCATACCGAACCAGCAGCCTCGGTGTGAGCAAATGGTGAAAGGAGCAGTTTGGGTGATCTTGTAAAGAAAAGTCAGTTTTTATTTGTCTGTGCTGTCAGTTATAATTCTTAGAGAAAATCAGAATGGGCAAAATTATGTATCAAAAAAAGAATTGGAAAATCAGAATTGGCAAGAAAATTGCAATCGGTGCATCTCTAAAACAGTTATTGTGTATATCAGGTTAGGTGTCTGAATATTTTTCGAAGAAAAATTGCTGTTCGACCCTCATAGTTATCATAATTAGAGCTGTGATGATTTAATTTAGTTTTTAGGTTTATACAGTATGATCATCAAAGTAGAATTTATATGTGGTTATTATCTTGATTAATCAGTTCAGCCCAGTCTCTTGGCAGTTATTTTTTCATGTTCGTGGACACAAATTGTGACATAATTTCATGTCAGCACGATTTTGTTAGCGATGTATTTCAGTGGGGAGTATATTTCCTGTCAGATGCCATGGCATCATCATAGCAACTAAAAAAAAACATGGTTTAAGAGATGGGGGAAACAGTGATCTTTCTCACCCTAACCCAGTCTAATCTGCACTAACACCCAGCTTCCTTTGTCAAAAAAAAAACAAAACAAAAAAAAACAAAAGAGAGAAAAAAGACAAGACGTAAATCCTCACATTTAAGATGCTTTAGCTATGAATGGCACCTGTATTATTTAAAGGAATTTATTAATAATTACATCTTTTTTAAAAAGCTGGAAATGTTACAGACAGATGCAACACATTATTACTCTCTGATGTGCAATTCCTCCACTGCCTCCTCCCAATCACTCGCTGTTCACTTTAATTTTGTCTGTCATCCTCCTGTCAGAGGCCTGTGGCCCTGTGCCCTCTGAATGAGCCTCAACACAGACAGATGAAGAAAGAAAGAGACAGACTGGGGGGGGGGGGCGGACGGACACGGGAGGACAGAGAGACGGACAGAGAAAAAAAGAGGGTTGGAAGCTGATCAGCATCACCCCGGTAATTTATGGCTTTCATAGTGATGCAAAAGAGTCAATAAATTATGCTGATGTGAGGCTATTGACCCGCTCAACTGAACATGCACGCACGCACACACGCACGCACACGCACACACACAGTACTCGGTTTGGCAGCCTTTTCAGGGACTAATAAAAAAGGTACTTTGCACACCGTGGTCAGCTGTGTGTGTGTGTTGTGTGAATCAGTCCATGACCTTTGCAGAATAAAGACACCGAGCAGCCCCCGACATGATGTTGACAGCTATACAGCTCATTTTAAATCTTTTTTTGTCTCGGCACCCACCATGTCTGTCTGTCCTTCTGCCCCTCTTTCTATTCTGGCCTCGTCCATCATTTCAGTCCATTTCCTCTTTCTCTGCTTTACTTCATCTTTCATCACTGTCACCTACCTCCTCTCACTACACCTCCTTTTATCTTTTTTTCCTCTCTCTCTCTCTGTTCTTATCCATGAGCTTTCTTCCACCTTTGCTGCTGTCTTTGCTCTTAAAAAGCAGACAAAAGTCAGTGTAAAAAAAAGGTGATTGCCTTCTTTTTTGAATGTGTGTCTCCTGTGTGTCAGGAAACTTAAAAGAGGTATTCCCAGGTAGTCTGGAAACTCACAAACACCTGTTCTGTGCACACATCGTCTCAATTAGGTATCACACAGGCTTTATACTGGGGAGCCGGATAGTTAAAGACCATTAAATGTTCGATCCAACTGCCTTTGACTTTTGCCACATGAAACTCACCATTATCTTTCTTTATTCATCAGTGCATTGATGCATCAACTAAGGCAGAAAGATATCTATCCTGTTTTTGGACAAAGTCCAAAATGTGTATGGTAGAGTTGGCAACAGCATAAGGTGCTTTTAAGGTTTTAAGACCTGAGACTGAGGTTTGCATGCCAATTATACCTTTGTATTTTAGACTTGGTTTTGCGTTTTTCCACTGTGTTTTGTTTCACTTACTGGTTAGGTGTTAAAAACATTAAATCCCAGGACTCTTTTGCGATGAGGCAACCCCTGCATCACTAAAATCCCCATAAATAAACTATATTTGTATATGAGCATGTGCTAAAATATACTAATTTACTAAAAATGGAGTTTAAGCTAAAGCAGTAACAAAATGTAATGTATCCTTTTTATGTTTTAGACTTTTTTGAATATCTAAAGAAAACATTCCAAATTGGAGAAAAAGGTAATGTACATACATCGTGTAAAAGTAGCTCGAAACAGCAAAGCAGAAAAAACTTTTAAACCCCCTCCAACCATGACAGCGGGCCTTTTGAATGGAAATGCTATTCTCTCTTTAGCTATGGTAAAAACAGCACATCACAATGCACTGCTCATCTTCTCCACCACAGTCCACTCTGCAGGGGGCCTCACACACACACACAAACACACACACACTCAAAGGAAGTAAAGGAAAGATGGGTTTCTAGCTCATGTCGACACAAAGTGAGAGACTTTAACCTGTTGCTGATTTCTGTTGGATAACAGACCACACACACACACACACACACACACACACACACACACACACACACACACACACACACACACACACACATACACACAGTAAAGGCAGTATCCTTTGAGGGTTTAAACACAACGGTCCCCAGGCACCACTCTGCTTCATGTGAAGGGCTTAAGGGGCCCCTGTGGGGACAATTAAAAACCTGGTGACTTTGTAGGTCAGAGGCATGTTGGAGCCCACTGCTCTACTTAAATTGTTCTTTTTTTTTTAAACAGATGAGGTTAATAAAAAGGGCAGAAAAATATATACAGTAAAGTCTTTTTTTTATAGTAAACTGAATGTTTTATTTCGCATTATCCATCGATCAGTCACAACATTAATGCCACCACCTCATTTTGTGGGAATGTCCTCTTGTGTCTGGTATCTGGACTTTTACAATAGCTCCTTTGGGTCCTTTGAAATGGGAACCTGTGAATTGGGCTTGCCCCAAGGCATCACAATGATGCTCGATTGGATTGGGATTTGGGTAGTTTGGATTCTGGATCAATAACTTTGGCTCTTTGTCATGTTCGTCGAGCTATTCACGCAGAGTTATTGGAATATGGCATGTTACACCGTCCCCCTGCTGCCATCGGGGAGTGCTGTCAATCTTGAAGAATGTCTAGGAAGGCTGTATCTGCAAGGTAACACGCATGTGGTCCCAGGGCCCAAGGCCCACCACCATGTATATACTTCACCTGATAGTGGCTTTAATATTAGAATCTGAATCAGCATCAGAAGCCTTTATTTCCATTATAATACATACATATATGTATGACAAAAATGCAGATCAGTTGTGGCAGATTCGTGTATATTCTGTAATGTCATATATTTTCTGGAAACGTAATTACTGGAAACTTTTATGGGCACATTTGTGCCATGTGTTGATTTTTCCCTAATCTATGACATAAAATAACAGACACATCATCATTTTTTTTGCAAACCTAAATGTGACCACCAAATTTTAGAAATCCCTCTCACAATATTACATAAAATTCAATGCACCATAAACTGTAGCCTATTACAAGATGTTCTTAGAGGAAGCCAACTTTCCTTGCGACTCAAAGGCAGTCTAAGGGAACCAAAAATTTTAAACTTCCAGTTATTCCTCACACATTTCTCTTCTAGCAGCTAAGCAGACAAAACAAGCTCAAACTGCAGCAGTTTATTTGCTTTATCAGCTAATGCTACAGCCAGGCTGCTGTAGCATTAGAAGGACAGGTTGGGTTTCTGGTATACGTTAGCTTGATTTTGTGTGGGTGGCAGCTTGAATGGCGGTATTGTAGACTTAAAGGAGAACTGGACATTTTAAAGGTCTTAGTGAACGATCCCGAAAAGAGTAAACTCAACCCTTTTTTCAAAAAGCCTGCTACCTGTGACCTATTGTGTGTCAGGTTGCTTTAAATCTTTGTATTTTTTTAAGTCCACTCACTTCTAAAGAGCTTTGTGGAGCTGGCTCCATAAATCTAAAACACCCTTTACCCCTAAACAGGTCATGTCTCATATTTTTATACCAATCCAAAGCATGGACCAATTGTAGCACCCCAACACTAAAACACCAAAGTGGAAAGTAATAAAAGTCGCTAACCGACTGCAAGCTGTTTTCTACATGCATTTGCTAATGATCTTTTACTTAAGGTTTAAAGGCGCCCAGCTCACACGCAGGAACAAAATGAAGTGAGACTTGAGCGATTTACAAGCACTGTATGAGTGAAGTTGTGTGTTTGAGTGTGTGAATGCATGTGCGTTTGATCCCTTAACAGGTAAGCTCCATGCCGTGGGTGGATACACCGAGGCCACCCACGAGGAAAGAAGACGGCTGCCAGATTGCATGTTCATGTGTGTGTGTTTGTGTGAGCTATCTATAAATCATTAATCTTGGTGATAGGGAACCCTTTCATTGAACGCATGTTTCACACTATCTAAACATGTGCAAGCAGCACAACACAAACATACACAAGCCACCCAAATTAAAAAAAGAGCAGGAATTTTTAAAAAAAGTCTCCTTCAGAGCCCCTTCTGCGTTTCCACTGGGGGCGAGGGGGTATGGGACCTTTTCAGGAGTAAAATAATCCCTCTCTGCGGGCTAGACACACAAAAAATAAATAAATAAAAAGGTGCAATACTTCCAATCCTTCAATAGAACAAGTCCTTCATTTGCCAACAAGTTACATGAAAAATATGTGTCTACCAAGAAAAACCTCTTTGCCAGAAATATAAACTGAAACCACATTCATCATCTTCCACAGATGAACCAGCTGACTGAGGTTATACAGTCTGAATCATGTGGTTGACCTTGAGCTTTAAGGTCTTGGCAAGCTCATTCTCATCTGGCTGCAATTCAAGTTGAATGTCAAGTTTCATGTCCAGATAATGAGAAGACAGCTAGAAGAAAAACATGTTTTCACAGTTTACACTGATAATATTCTCTTATCGCCATGTTTCTGATTACTGCATGGAGTTAGCATATTCTTCTGGGTACTCCAGTCCAAAGATTTGCATGGTGATTATAATATCGTCATAGTATTATCAAATTTGAATCACGTTTGTCTTAGGCCTAAACCTTTCCAGGTATTACGCTTCAGCACCCCTGGTGAAAGTCTATGTCTATGGTGTTGGAGAATTTAGAGCAAGTGAGTGGATGTCATGTGTGCTGCCTCCTGCACGATCTATCCAGGAAGCCTCTTGGCTTAGAATACAGAGTATTTTCAGTAGAAGAAATAACGATCCAGATTATTTCCAGCTAAGTGCCACATGTGAGAAAAGACAACTTCAGACATCCCCCTGACTTGAACCTCCCAACAATGTCTGAAGTTCTTGCATGAAAACAGCTTTAGTTACTCTGATAATCCCCTGTTTTTTCCACGGTGATATTGGTGCTGAATATTGTTTGCACTTTAGGACTTTCAGTTGATCTGTTCATCCTGTTTGCTTTTCTGTACGCTACACAGTGTACGGAAAAGCACGTGCACACAGGCTGCTATAATGGAGTCAAATGAGCGTTTCAGACATTTTGGAAAACATGCCAATCTCGTGGCACCTCTGATTAAATACAGATAAAAACTTTTTTTTTTTTTTGCCTACGCTCTTAAAATGTTCACACATTCAGAGTCCATTTAAATCCATCTGATGCAGAAAATTTCTGCTGAAAGTGCCACCCCTTTAACAGGCATTCACTAATGGATTACTAGAACATTTTGTAACCTATACAGAAGTTAACAGTGACCTCCAACTTAGCTACTTTAACACCCAAGGTGTCTGCAGATTAACTAATACTGGGAGCATTTTAAAACTCCCTGTAAGTAGGTATATCTTCCTATTATGCTTGTGACTGAAGCTCAAGATGTTTAAACAGTTACCAAGCCTCTCCAGCAAAACAGCTGATAAATGATGTGTGTGTTTACCTTTGGAGACCAACAAGTCTCTCTTGCAAGGCAAATACTATGTGTTGGGGTAGCATTTCCATTGCAAAAAAGTGAGGCTTGCCAGGGACACTTAGCTTCCATGTAGCTGTGAATATTTTTGTCTGTTTGAATGTGAATAGATTTGCACGAGAAATTATGTGAGAAGTCCACAAAATCTTTACTGCATTCTCACAAGTTTTCTCAACAATGTGTGAGAAGTGCCACCCACACACCATAGGTCATCCAAAAGAGATTGTGAGCTACTTGTGTAAATCAGACCCGCCTTAGCACTGCAACGAAATATCACTTAGCTTCCTACAAAGTAATTCACCAGGGACAGATGTCACAATCTAGCTGGGGAGCACTTTCTGTTATGTAAGTCATCAGCTTATACAGAAAGTATAGCTTTAGTTGAATAACGGCCAAATTAAAATCAAAATAACTTTGTTACAACTTGCAGTGCGGTGATTAGCACTGTGGCCTCACAGCATGAAGGTCCTGGGTTCAAATCCAGTCTGGGGCCTTTCTGTTTGGAGTTCATATGTTCTCCCTGTGTCTCATGGATTCCCCCCTAAGTGCTCCGGCTTCCTCCCACAGTCTAAAGAAATGCATCTGGTTACAATAATTGGTGATTCTAAAATTGACGATAGGTGTGAATGGTTGGCTGCCAATATGTGTTAGCCCTGTGATTGGTAACCTGTCCAAGGTGTACCCTGCCTCCGCCCTATGGCAGCTGGTATAGGCTCCAGTGACCAATGAAGTGGAAGAAAAGGAATTGATGGATGGATGTAATGGCTGAGCCCTTTTAATTTAAGCTCATAATGCAAATTAGAACTGAAACAAAACCAAAGTCTACGAAAAAACAAACAAACAAAAAATCTTGAAGAAATTTTCCCTAAAAATAACACATTTCCCTTTAAATCCAGAGCTCCTCCTCCACCTCTTCACTGGCTTCACTGTTAAAACTGGCATTAACACGAAACCTTTGGGCTCTAATATTTAGCATCAGCACTTGCACATGACAGCACAATTTAAGGGTGTTCATTGATGACTGGGGAATTCACGCAGCCAGCCACACGTGTTTCAGTACATCAATACACATGCACACGGCAACCACGGACCTGCCGCAGCTCGTTACCAATTCAACCTGTTACTGACATTTTCCTAAATCACACATCATAATGAAGCTCTGCTGCTCGCTCGCTCCCTCTGTTTGTATGCCTGAACGTAAATCAAACCACCTGTAGTCAAACCTAGCAATAAAACACGTCAGGTTTTGGAACAATAACCATAATATACAACAAAATAGCAGCAAATGGAAGGGAAAGTGTAGAAACGTGTGTGCGAGGAAAAGGTAGAAATGCCATGCGATTGTAATCTCTCTCTGCGGTGCTGTAGGACTTGTATAAACCTGTGGGTAACAGTGCTGAGTGAAAGGCATTGACAAGTAAAAACCTCTATATGTTTCTGTGGGTGGGTGTGTGTGTGTGTTATGGATGTCACAGTGTAGCCAGAGGAAAAAGAATGTACAGAAATTCCTGTTGAGGCTCGTCTTTATGTATCTGGAGGCTAATCCTGCTTAGAATAGAGCCAGAGGGGCTTATAATGACAAACCAGAGGTTTCTGGGATCGACTGGAACTAGGAGAAAAAAAGGCGAGGAAAGAAGGAGAGAGAGGGGAGAAAGTTTGAGTTAGAGAAATGTCTTAAAAACCTTTTGTTTTGTTTTTTAGTAATGATTAAAGGGCTGTCTATCTTTGACACTGTTAAAAGGCTGTTATGGCTGAGTGAAACTCTTCTCTGTACTTTCTACCTAGTTAAGAGTCTGACTTAAAGGGTTGACCAAGCGGAAACCACTGGAGCCAAAAGGAAAACTGCAGTTCTTTCCTTCAAAAATTCAATCCTCACTGATGGCCATGTTAAAATGCCCAACTTTAAAACAAAAATTAACGTGCTTACAGCCTGGTACAAAAAGAAGTTTACAAATTTTTTTTACATAATTCACAATTGATATAGTATTAAAGTTGTGTATTATTATTATTATTATGGGCATGGCCACAGGTGTGTCTAATACAGGTGACTATAGCAGTTAAAAATAAGACAGGTTTCGCTTTCACCAAACTGGACCTCCCAATAATGTTTGTGGTGTTAACAGACAGGAATTTGTGCTCCGCTTTTACCCTTTCTTGTTTTATTTTCAAATATTTTAACACTAATTCACAGGTATCTCACCGGGTAACCAAGCTACACTATGTCTGTGTAGGTTCTCAGTCAACGAGGACATGGTAGTCTTTGGATCTTATAAAAAAGCGACTGGACTTCTTTAAGCTTTTAAAAGATGTTTCCCCTCTCATCCAAGAGGCTTCAGAACTGAAGAAGAAGGTGAGGGTTGCATCAGGAAGAGCATCCGGCATAAAATCTTAGCCAAATCAAACATGCAGATCATAAAGTGTGGAGGAAGACCCCTAAAGGGAGCAGCCAAAAGAAGAAGATGCTCACTGAAATGTGAGCACTCTTGGCAGCACAAGGCAAGCAGGGTACCGACCAACACGGTCTATAGTTTTGATAGGAAAAGAACAATCAAAGAAATAATTTGGACCAGGAGATGATGCTAAACCATAAAATTATTATAGGTCATGGTTTGAACATCATAATGGCAACACTCTCCAAATATAGCACTTTTTAGAAACTAGAAGTTTCTAAAAAGCACTCAGACACTGATTGCTGATTTATCTTTATAGAGGCAGCATGCAGTAAATCTTAGTTTGCATCTGAAAGCAATGAGACAAATCATCATGGCTATACCTTTTATCATGCAGTGGATGCAGATTTTTATTGCACAATCAGATGGTGGCATGGACAAAAAACAGGAGGCCGAGCTGGAGGTGGCAAATGAGTCTTTCTCCAAATATGGATTTAGGATTGTTCAGGACATAAGTGATTAACAATTCAGGAAAATCTGAAAATTCTGATGACAACATTCAAAGAAGTAATGTCTACTTTCTGCTGCTTTACTTCTAGCAAAATATGTGTGGGTTATTTTCAGACATAATATCAGAAGGATAAAGAAACCAGAATAGGCTCAAATGAGACAAACATAAGAATAAAAAGTTATTAACTTGTATTATATATACAATCCAACATAGGTCCAACTAACTATGGGCAAAAATATGTGCCAACAGATGTTAAATTTGAATACATCACATTGGAATTTGAATTTCTTTAACCTGAAACTTCAATTATTAATTTTAGAGACAAGAAAGCTTCAAAGTGATGTTACAGTAAAGTCAATGAACAAGTGGATCTAGCTTGAATCAATGGTGTGAATTTCTGTGAACATCTTACAGTAGGTGACATCGTTCTCAAATTATGACCAGTGTTGAAGATTTTGTGGAACAGACGCCGCCGGTGTCAAGGCAATGACAATACTGCGCCTTTTTATTCAAAACAGCCGAGCTGAAAACTGTCTGAAGCCAAGGGTTTATAGTATGAAGTCTGAACTTTACACAGACTTCACGTAATATGTGACTTTATTATTTGAAAATTTGGTCATGTTTAATGTGGTTATTCACCATTGTAAAAAAGTGTATTGGCAGAAAATGAGGAAAATCAGGCAAATCTTTAAAATGTATCCGGAGTATGGCGACCTCCAGATGGATAATCTACCAGCATTTCACAGTTGGTGGGTTCTGCTTTCATACCTTGGTTGGCAATAGAAGCTTAAAAAATACCTACATTAAACTGATTTATTGTTCCAGGAGTGATATTTTTTTCTTATATAGCTACACCATAGTTGTCATTCTCCTTTCTTATCTTAGTCTTTCTCTCCAGCCTTTTCTCTGTGACTCTTCCTCTTCCTCCCTGTTGCTTGTTTTTCCCCCTCTCCTATTTTTTTTAACTGCTCCATCCACAACCCTTCCTGTGGTTTAAAATGACTGGGATGGATGGAAGGGAGAGGAAGTGAAAGGAGGTATAGCAAGGAAACAAGGGAGAGCAGACAGAGCGCATCCCAAATTATGGGAAAAAAATGCACACTCCTGCAAAACACCTGGTTGAAAAAAATGGCCTCCCTCAGTCCTCCAACTGAATGTTTGTACACTTCTGTTTACAAGCCATCCATCAGCATACACTTAAAAGCATTCCACAGACATAAAACTTCACAACACTGCAAACCTCAGGTAAACTTACAGCATATCACAACTCTTTACATCTTTGCCTATCCGTCCATCTTCCTCTCTTGCGGATTTGTGTAACCTTTAAATGACTCTGCAACCATTACAGAGAACCTTCACATCAACATAAAGCAAATATGTGTACGATGAAGACTGGACCACCAACATCAGCTGACACGAACCATAAACACCTATGTTTATACATCTCTGACGTGTACTCTGTTCAGTGTGCTTGGATTTGACTTACTGCTATTTCAGAGTAAGTATAGGTAAGCAGCACATGGGTGAGAAGTGTAGGCAGATTTTAATATGGGAAGAGCTAGAATCAGACTTGTTTTTATATGCATTTTTAAATTTACTCACAGAAAACCTGTTAAACCAAATTATCCTTTAAAAAAAAAAAGCTTCCAAACTGGCATGAGTTGCAGAGATGATGATAGCTTTACTTGATGTCATTATTATGCTCATTTCCAACTATACATTTGCATGATTCACAGCTCAAAATAATTCTCATTTATCTTAAACTGGCACTTGGTGCAGCCCCTCAGTTCAACCTCTGTCTGAAATAAGAAAAAAAAATTAGCCCCTCTTCCTTGAATACCACTCATGCCACTCAACCTTTTTCTTATTGGCTGCAATTTGCAAAAAGAAGATGTTGACAGTTGGTGGGTGGAGCTTCTGTGCCTGAGATGACCATATTAGGGATATTCAGTTTTTATGACAGTAAGAAGATCAAGAGTACAAAATTACTGTCAGAAACTAGGCTTTCAGAACCTTTTTAGATACACAGATCACATTATTTAAAACTATATATCCCAGTTAATGTGAGCATCCACTAACATTACAATATGCTTACACATATACATGGCAGAAAACAAGAAAAAAGTTCTCTTTAACATCACAGTAAAATCTATAAAATTGAATAGTAGAAATAGCAATGTGGAACACGTGTTAAACTGCTATTTTACAGTGTTCCTACTGTAATTTTAAAAATTACTGTAATATAAAATAAGCTTTCCAATATAGGACTGTTAGGTTTTTGCTTGCCATTATACTGTTATTTTAGTGTCACTGCAGTAATCTCCACAAACAGTTATTTACTGTAAAATATAACTGCGTGCCCATACTCATATGATCGGTATTTACTTTCTTGTGTATATTAAACCCAATAAGATATTAACTATGTTGCAATTCTCATTTTTCCTGCACACACAGTTACAGGAAGACTGCTGTATCTAAAGAGGAATCTACACAGGAACTGACCAGCAGCACTGTGGCAACCAGAAACCATAGAAAGACAGTGACAGTGACATTCAGTAACTTCAACGTTGACATGGCAAAATAGCAACCTGCTAAGCTAAGGGTGAGTTAAACTTTCCTCAACTTCAAGCAGCTACCAAAGACAGCAAAAGATACCATCCATCCATCCAGCCATCTATCCATCCATTCTACCCCTTATCTGGGGCCCAGTCATGGGGGCAGAAGCCTAAGCAGAGAAGCTCAGATCTCTCTCTCCCCAGCCACCTACAACTTATCCAGGGAAACACTGAAGTGTTTAGTCATTTGGCATCATTTCAGAGAAGAGCTTCTATTCCACAACATTGAAGTGTTTTGGGTGAGGTGTTCTGGGCATGTCCTACTAGGTGGAGGCCCCCTAGGTAGACCCAGGACAAACAACAACAAAAAAAACACTGGAAACCGCCTCACACTACACAAGAATCAAATTTGATGCACAGAAAAAACTAATTGCTTGATTGTAAACTTTTACTTGTAAACCCATGATTCTTTGTGCTCACCAAAGACATTAGCACTTACATTATTCGACTGCATTCAGTTTTTATAGCAGTTTGTTACAGTATATGGGAGAATCTTCTGGTAATCATATAAACTGTCCAAAGTAGTGCTGTAGGTTTTAGTTTGTCAACCTTTTAGCGTTCTTGATTTCTCTTCCCTGGTTTCTTTTCAACACACTCAGTGGATTCTTTGTCATTTTGCTGTGTGGCACAGCGACTGAGCTATGTGCTGTGGAAGCTGGCCACGAGGTGTGAAGGCGGGACATAAAAAGCCACAGCAATGTCACAGCAGCTTGTCAAGTAAGAGGCCGGCTGAGTGACACGGAGACACTGGCAGAAAAGGCAGTAGGTGGGAATCTCCCTATCAAACCTCAGTTCAGCTTGTTCCCCTCGAGATGGGCAGTCATAGCAACTGTGTACATAAAGCAAAGGTGACGTTTGGTTAACAAAACCTTAGAGAGAGGTCGGATTTACCAAAAGTGAAATGGAGACGCCAAGTTGCCTTGGCGTCTCAGCAGAGGAATGACTAAATACTTAAAATAACCGTTTAAGAGTTGCTAAAGATACAGTGTGTAAAATATCACCGTTAGATGTCAGTAGACTGCAGTCAAATGAATTTGTTCATAATTCAACTCTTGATCACCGAAACATTTTTCTACACACAAAACAATGATAGACTCACCTGCAGCTGTGTCTACAATCTGATCACCACCAACAGCGCAGTGCAGAAAATACTCCAAGTCACATGATTCGATCTTGGTTCTGATTGGTTCTAGGGATGTAGCGGCTTTTGCGGGCAATGGAAGGTGGCATTTAGCGGCTTTTGCATCTGAACTCGCCATTTTAACATGCACAAAAAATGCATATGTGTTAATTACATATTTTAATGTATTTTGAGTTTGTTTTTTTTTTAGCCCCCATGCCACCTCAGAAACTCAAAAACTACCTCAGCTGTGTGAGTAACTGCAGGAATAAATAAGGATATTTATAAACCTTTTCACGTGTTAGAAGCCTGGCTTCAGTTTGGGAGAAGAGGCTTGGAGGTGAGGAGGAAGAGGACCTTGTTTTATCCAGATTGTCTCTTTCCTTCATATTTTCGCTTCTTTGGTGAACCCTTATAAGATGATAGAACACAGGTATGATCCTTCATATCTTGAGTCTGAAAGTATGAGACGAATACCTACGACTTCTCTTCTTCTCAGCCTTTAGCAAACTGCGTATGTAAAATGCGATTAGGCGAAATGGCGATGCCCATCTCAGCCACTATATTCAAGATGGTGGGGCAACATGAAGGTTTCCACAAACTGGAGCCTGCTCCTTTGTCTTAAATTCTAAGTTTATGAGAATGCATTGGTTTGTTGGAAGATGTAATTACACACTAATTAGTGCATATTTATGAGTACAATATTCTTTTCTCCTATTAAATAACCTTTAAAAAGCTGACAGTACCTTCAAAGCTAGGGAAAAAGTGTTAGTCTTCCTCAGTTGCTACAACTTTAATGCTGTGAATACTTTTGTTGCATGATTCCGTTGCAGATCCCTTTTTGTTCAGATCTGTCCCCAAATATGCTATACACACACTATATTTTTAATACTGTGGATGCTCTCAGATATACACACAATGTGCCAAGAAGCCATCAGGAAGGTATGCAGAATAGACCTCATTCCTGGGGCAAAAGGTATTAAACAGGAGTGAATCAGACAGATGATACAGACACACATACACACCTACACACACACGCACACACACACACACACACACACACACACACACACACACACACACACAAGCAGCAGATCGGCTATGCCTATGTGCTGTGATCCATTTAATCCACAGAGATATTTCTCATTTGTCTCACTGAGTTAAACCACTGAGTAATTCGTGATATGAAGAGACTGCTGCAGCAAGAGTTAAGACCCCTATTCTTTCCATGAAACATGGCAAAAATATGATGATAGAAAAGAAATAAAACTGACAGAGGTGACACTGACATCAAACATTAACAACTGAAAAACATCATCAGTTAATGCCTGATTGTGATGTCTTCATTAATAATGCTGCTGGAGACTTAAAAGCAGGTCTCTGTAGATAAAAACGATTTTAATTACTTAACTCTGATATTGCAGACTTGTTTTAGTACTACAGGGGCAACCACACAGGAAGCAATTTGCATCTCAAACATCACTTTGTTGCTGATGGTCAGCCCCTATTGCACATTCCTAGGAAACCTAGGAATGTGCAATAGGGTTCAGTTGCCTAGGTAACCTATTTGCCAGCCTGTCATTGGTAGTCTCTTCAGTCACTTGCCTCAAAGTTGGGCCTAACTCTGAACCTGCCCACTTCACATCAACAGCGGTCATTGACTTTCTATGGTTTCTGGTGCCACTTCACTGCAAATCACTTAACGTGTGGATGCCCCTTAAAAGATGCACCAATTGTGAAATTATGGTCAGATCATGATGTTTGAATTAACAATTTAGCCAACAGCAGATGCCAAGAGCAGTCAAACCAAACCATCCATCCATCCATCCTTGAACATTTAGCAAATACAGAATCACTATATGCCCCTTTTTAAAAATGGGAACCACCCCACTGGTCTGCCCCTCCAAAGGCACTGTTCCAGACTTCCACAAAGCCCCACAAAGTCCAGAGCATCTCAGGGTGAATCTCATCCAAACCTGGAGTAGGGCTGTTGCTCCTGTGTGCTGAAAAACCTATGTTGAGATGGTTTGGGCATTGGGTTGGGATGCCACCTGTGCACCTCCTTCTGGAGGTGTTCTGGGCACACCCAACTGGGAATAAACTCCAGAGTACACCCAGAACCTGCTGGATAGGCTATATTTCTCATCTGACCTGGGAAAACCTCAGGATCCCCTAGGAGGAACTGGAAAGGGTGACTGTGGAGAAGGATGTCTGGAATACCATGCTTAGCCTCCTGCCACTGTGACCTGACTTTGGATAGATGGATGGAAATGCTATGTCCACCTCTCTAACCACCTTAATGCAAAGTTTGTAGGTTTGTTATTGTTTGGTGTTCAATATTACTGTCATGGTCTGTGGGTTGCTGGCTTCCCTGTCATCTGGGATCAGGAGGTTCAGTGGGATCCCCACCCTTCTAGGCGGAGTCTGGAGTCTTCCACCAGCTGAGCACCTGTGTGACATCAAGCCTCGTCAGCTGTGGTATTTTAGGACCAGCTCCATCATCCAGCCTCTGCCAGATTATCTGCCTCCTTGGAGTGGTATGAGGTTTAGCTCTGCATGCCTCCAGTGCAGTCTGTATATATATGTGCTAACGTTTTGTTTTTTGTCCTCTTAGTTTGCATCTCTACACCTACTGCAAAGAAGGGGACTGCCTGCTCACCCTCCGTGGCACAATCTTCAAGCTCTGGGACTTGGCAACTTATCTGGACCTTTTCCTCTTTCTTATTCCTCCCCCTTGGAATCAATCTTTGTGGGACCCAAGTAATTCATCTGGACTTTCAGTTTTTGCTCAATACTCACTTTTGCATTAGGAACTCCTGAATTCTTGTTAATGAAAATAAATGTTTCAGTAACGACTATTTTGTCTTGGCGTCTTGGTTGGGATCTGCATTTTGAGTCCACCATCTTAGTTTTAATCACTCTATGACAATTACTTTGGACTCCTCAGCGCCTCTGTGTATCTACAATGTCAGTGGCATCTAAAAAAATGTCTTTGTTTGATGTCCTAAAATGGTAAGATCGACTAGTATTTATGTACAGTATTTCTATACTTTTCTATTGAGTAAACAAAGCACTTTTACAAACCACATTCAAACATGTATACCAAGCTCTTTACTCTGTGTGCTTGCTTTCGTCTACCATGAACACACTGAGACACCAATGGTAGCAGCGGGGCTAATTTGGAGTTTAGTATCTTGTACGTGGACACTTTGACTGCTGACAACCCGCTGTACCTTTTGAGACAAACTTTCGCAGTCGTCATGAATATATTGGCAAAACTCTGGAATACTGCAATGTGTCCTGATGAAAATAACAATGGTCACAAACAAGTAGTTTACTCTAGAAAACCTACTAAGTAGTTGCTCAGGTAGTATGTAAGAATGTGCTCCCCCTGTCCTCCCTTGATTCCTTGTCATCCCTCCTTTCACTTCATCCCCACTCCATCCATTCCAGTCATTTTGAACCACAGGACAAGTTGTGGATTGATTGTCCCTATACACTACAAACACAATGATTGCATTCCACAGCCTTTCAAACACACACACACACCTGTTCCTCCATGTCCTAACCTGATGATTCTCCTGGAGCATAGCCATCCCTTTTTCCTGTCAACAAACTATGTTAATGAATTTCACCCCTTCTTTTGGGGGTAAACATGGCCCTGTTACTGTATTCAAAGGCAGCCAGTGATCTGAGACAGGAATTTCTCAGGAGAAACATAAATGAAGCACTACATGATCAATTAATAATTAATGGAACAACTTAATGGCTGCTGTCAAGTTACAGGACAGTTATACTTTAACTAGTCCACTGTATTACTTTTAAAAACTAACATACAGTCGTGTGAAAAACAATGTTTCTACAGGACTATAAAAAAACTGCATACACCCTTCCTACTTCCATAGGAAGCAAAAGGGTATGTGAGCAGTCAGGTGCTGCTAATCAAATACACTTGATAAATTGATCATCAGCGAATATGAGCACCTCTATAAAAGCAGAAGTTTTGTGGTCTGGAACATTCAACTGTGCGACAACACAATGCCACAATCTTCCCAGGAATGGACGTGAAAACGTGTTTTTTCAAGATGACGCACATCTAATTTTTCAGTACTACCATGTGCTCATGGGAAATTTCACTTTATTTATTTCATTTCCCCAAATTTTTGTTCAAAATAGTTTACATACAATTCAGAAAAATGTGATCGTACTTGATGATGAAAGTGAGGAAAAAATTATATCAGTAGAAACAGAAGCAAGTGAAGTGGAGTATGATGATGAGTCACTCTTGCACAGAAGATGAACCACTATCTTCAAGAGCTATCTGATTAAATGGAGAGTTAATATGACACTATCGAATAAAACATCCAAGAAATTGTTGTAAATATGCTGATATGATAGTCATCCAGATGTAAACAATAAACTGACAATAAACTGAGCTTGAAAAAAACAACTGATACGTTATCATCTTCAACCTCACATGAGTAGTTCCAGTTTAAAACAACATAACAATGATTAGGACCATACAAACAGGACAAGTTAGAGTACTTTAACCGTATAATGCCAAGCGATCACCGCTGAAGCACCCTTTACCTGACCCTATTGGCTGTGAACAACTGGTTAAGACTGAGTATATTGCCGCTGAGGAACTATGAATTACCTTAATCCCATGACGTTTGTCCTATTGGAAAAAGCTGAGAAATTGTGCTTCACACCCAACATAGGGTTATTAGTGTAAATGTTGCAGCACTTGTAAAGTACGCTGTGTCGCCGATGACACGTTCAGCATTATAGGGTTAAAAAGGAACACAAGTAAAAAAATGACAGACCAACCTTTTTTTAAAAAAGATACAAAAACAAAGGTTTAAAGAGCATATAAAAAAAGTTCCTCTATGCAACCCTCATTCAGTTCTGCCCCAAGATGACTTAATTTGTCTTCTCTCACAGCAAAGTCAGAGGTCAGGGTCAAACAAAGTACAGCAGACTCACAGCCTCCCCTAAAGACACTTTGAGTCAAACCTGAGCTACCTGAGCACTCGGCTGCTGCTCATGCACACATCCTAAAGCAGGAATGAAGCGCGTGTGAGCTCCATTACTGTTGGTGGTCTAAACACATGCATTTACACAGGCCTGAAGAGTTTACTGAAACGCTAAAGTTTAAAGCGGTCTCTGGAATGGCAGGAAGTGACAGCGCCTATCTTGAAAGACTTAAAGCGCCAGCTTAATGGTTTGTATGTAAACAGAGAGTTGTAATGGAAATATCAGTGACAGAATGTGCTGTATTAGCAAGGTGGACATATGGCAGCGTTATAACAGAGTAACGCTTAAGGCTGACAACAACAGGGAACAGAAAAGCTAAACATGGGATAATTTTTATCCTAAAAAAACAAGCAATAAACAAAAACAAAACAAAAACACAGATGACAGAGTTTCAGGCATCAACACATGGGTTTGGAGTTTCAGCTAAAAACATGTCAGTTTCCTGTTGCCTGGTGCAATTTTTCACTTGATACTACCACTTTAGCATCACGGTAGTTAAACAGTAATATTAATGCCCAACTTCACCGCAGGCAGTGTAAAAAATCCACTGTTACAGTACCAGTAAAAAAAATCTGGACACACTGGTACTGCATATCAGACATTGGGCTCAATTTTAGTGAAATAGCCTCATTTTTGAATATAGAAGTGACCACATTATGATAGTGGCATGCTAAGTTTTCAGCTAATGCTAGGACGCTCAGTTAGCAAGCTGCGTTCTCAAACTGTATGGATGCATTACAAAGATAGTGACACCTATTTAATAAGTGCAGCTCTAACTAATATTGTACAATCTTAAGACTGCTAAAATGAGTGCAGCCATTCAACAAATAAGTTGAAGAATATCACTGAATTCCACAAAACCATTTTATTTACTTTAGATTTTGTCCATTGTTAGTGCCTGTGTTTATGCACCAGTTGCACATGCTAAAAATATTAGATCACCTCCCTGCATTTAAAGGCACCCAACCACTGTCACAATAGCTCAGATGTTTGGAAACCTCATTCTCTTTCGCTTCCTTTGGAGTGCCAATGTATATACAACTGTATTCAGCACCATGCAAACCCACTTCTTTAAACAATGTCCTGAAATGTACATTCTGAGGTGGAATCGATGCTTGAATCAGGAGTTGGGTGGAGTGATCTGCTTCAAAAATAAGAAATCATCACTTGCTTCAAGAGCATTCTTCGCACAAGTGGCACTGTAGTAAACGCCAAAAGAGATGAGCAAATGATGCAGACTGTTTGCATTGCGCAATGAAAACCATTCTTTGAAAGCAATGCAGGGACTTAGTAGAGCTTTACACAGCTGGTTGGCGTCACAGGTTCACACACTGACAGGAGTCCTGCCTGAACAAGCTGCCTGCTGTCAGCCCCTTGACTCCCGCTTCACCTCAGTAAGCCACCACTTTTTTTTTTCTTTTTTTTGGGGGGGGGGGCTCTGAAACAACAAAGGCAATAGGAGGAGCCATTTTAGGAGAATATAGTCTGACTAAAGGTTAAGTGTCCCACCGGGGAGCTGGTCTCAGCTCTGCCATTATCGCAGTGCGGCAGTATACGGGGAGATGTAAAGATGATGAAAAGATTTAAAGACACTGAAACAATATTGGACAATACTGAGACAATTTTCAGTCTGACTAACCACTGAGAGATAGAAATAACTGATGAGATGAGAAATCTGGCTCAACAATACTAAAAAAGCATAGGATAACAGAAGGTCCACACAGAAGAAAGGCAGAGGTCAAGGTGGATGTATGTAAAGGTGATCCTTCACAGTACAAAAATAAATAAATAAATCAGTGCTTCAGACTACATGATATCAGCCTGATTATGGCCCAACTTAGAATGTGTCATAAAACCAATGCCTCATCTGTGCTCACCCCTTCATTTCAAGTTTTTTTTTTCTACCACTCAGCTATGTACAGCCGCAGAGTGCACAGGCTGTAACCCCACTGGCTAGCAAAGTCCTGCTGTGAAGCCTCAAATGAAGGTCATCTTCCTGTTTGTAAACTGGACATGATGAGCGATGGATGGATCCAACTATGAGGCCAAGGGTTGCTGTACACTCAGTGGTTAGCAACTTGTCAAGCACACAGTAAAGGATACCCTGCATTAAAGTCTTTCTGGACACTGATGAAGACGTAATTTAAAGATTAGCCACAAGAAGTCATCAGTAAAATGTTTCCTGAGGCCGAAGGTAAAACGAACTGAGGTGATGGTTTCCTACAGACTTCTGTACAATCTGAAGTATTTTTCGCAGCCAGAGAGCTCCTCTCTGCTGGCCAGTCAGAGAGCGCTCATGGTCAGGCAATAAATTTAAAAATAAGAAAAAAACAGTAGGTCTCCATGATTTTATTACATCTTTATTGCATGCATACATCCGCGTGTGTCATTCTGTCTGCAAACACAATAGCTCAAAAGGTTTTGAATGACTTTTGATAAAACTCTGTAGTTGTGTAGAATGGGGTCATGTTAACAACCCATTAAAATCCACCAAGGTCTTCAAGGTCAATGTAATGATTTATTGGTCAAAATTGACAAAAAGCCTCAAAACTTAGAAACAATGATTCTTACAAGTGCAGTGTGTATTGTCAGCATATAGAAAGGACCATGTAAAGATTTAAAAATCATGTCACATCTGACCTTTGACCTTTCTTTCAAGGTCCATTGATTGATCTGAAGGTCAAAGTGAAAATAATGCTATATAGAGCTTTTTATAACTATGTTTCTTACTGCCATTGTTTGTAAAGACAACATATATGCATATGGGGAATGATAAATGGGGATTCTAAATATCTTACTTTGGACCTCTGACCTCTTCTTCAAGGTCAAATAAGGTCAAACTTTCATAAAATGTCTTTTATCTTTAGAAATATGCTTACAATTCTACTGCAGCATTTAGGAAATGATACTGGTATATGGGGATTCTAAACATCACATTATAATTTGCAACCAAGTATCATGCCACATTTGACCTCTGACCTCACTATTCCTTTTCACATCTGCCTTACACATCACATTATTGGTCCCCAAAATATGTGATATCTTTAAAGAAAGTATTGTCAAGAGAAATGGAATTTTGTTTTCTTTCTAAATGTACTTTAAATAGTTTGTAGTGCAGTAAAAAAAAAAAGTGCAAAGTGCAGGCTTTTGTTATTTGCTATTTTAATATACTTGACGTAATTGATTTCCTCCACCAAAGAGGTGTGTTTGTGTGCGTGGGTCATTCTGTCTGTAAACATGATGCAAATAATAATAGAAGCCACACGTGCATATATTTTTCCCTTTTTTATTTTCACATCTTTCACATTACTCCTGATCGTGAGTCAATCAGTAATGCATCTACCTGCTTGGCTTACCACCCCATTAAGCAATGCATGCAACCCACATCCCTGAGGAATTCAGAAAAAGAAAAACATCTTTCCCTCCTGCTCTCCCTTTCTATTTCTCTTTTCATTTTTTTTTCTTTTTTGCCTCCCTTGCTCTGCCAAGAGAAATCTTACCCAGAACGATACAGAGGAGCCTTCCCCGTAAGGCAGGGATTATACTTTCCGTGTATGCAAGTCCGCTAGGGTCTACTCAGGCCCTAGTAATGTCAATTTTGTCATCAGAAGGTTAGCACAACCTTGGGTTTGTTGAAAGGCACAATATAAATCTAAGTTATTATTATTATTATTATTATTATTATTAGCACCAGAATGAACAATCAGTTCTCCAGCAGTCCATGTCCGTGTCCGCAACGGAGTATAATCTAAGCTTAACACAACACACAGACAATAAAGGACACTCGTTGCCAACCACCAACACCACCCCTCCCCTTCTGGATGACCTCTGACCTTAACTATGGAAAGGCTGAGACAGTGGAAGGAATGGAATGCTCAGTGTCCATTGACATTACCTCAATAAAGGTTGAGAGCGCACAGGCGAGTAAATGCACAACTATGGCTCTGTGCATCTCATGCATTAACCTGCCCCCACTGAAGGATGAGTTCACTGCTTTTCACATCACAAAACAGTGTACATGTAATTAGGCGTTTCTCGCTCAAAATTAGACCACAGAATCCAAACTACTGTGTATAGAAAGTCTTTAGTGTGTGTTTAACGTGTTAATCATGGAAGAAACAATATGTGTGACACTAGAGGGGACATTTAATAAGCCCAGATTAGGATCAATATTTATTATGGATTAACATGTATCGATAAGAGGTTCCATATAAGGGACAGTCAGTTCAGCAACAAAACAAAGAAACATGGGGGGAAAATATCTTTACTGAACACATTTTAAAAGTCTTGTACCACAGCTAAACCTCTTTAAAGACAACCTAGCTCTTTCCAATTGTGCATGTTTCTGGATTCTTTGAGTACCATGTCTCTTATTATGATGTGTCTGCATTAACTCTATGAGGCCATCTAGACTGCATTCCTCTCCCTTAATCTCTCAAATCACCATTAGCTGGCTAATGGAAACTAAACTGCTTAAACCTTTTCAAACTATCACTTATACTCAGTAACAAATCAAGGAATCTTATGAGCCAATATTTCAAGTCCTCAAATGAGTGCAGGAAAACCAAAAGGCCACAGTAGTTAAACATTGAGAGGGTACAGCTAAAATGACTGCTGAGGCATAAACAATAATCTACATGTTAAAAAAAAAAAAACCATCACGGAAAAATATTGGTTTAGTATGAGTTACTGTGAAGAAGTTCAGGCCTCATTCTGGAGCATCTTTCTCCTTTTGTCCAATGTTTTTTACTCTTTTACTTTCCCCTCAATCACTTTCTCTCCGACTGCATCTCTCTAAGTTGTACCAACTTACTTCACCTTTCTACATACCTCATTCTGTGTTTTATTCAATCAATCTTTGCTATGATAAGGCTGTTTTAAAAGGTACTTTCAGACAAAAATCATCAAAGGACCATCAGTTTCAACCCCAGAGCCATTTCTTCTTAGTCTGAATCAGCTGCTCAGAACAGATAATTGACCTTTCAGAATTACACTGCTCAAAAAAATAAAGGGAACACTTAAACAACAAAATATAACTCCAAGTAAATCACTTAGGAAGCAACACTGATTGACAATCAATTTCACATGCTGTTGTGCAAATGGAATCGATAACAGGTGGAAATTATTGGCAATTAGCAAGACACACTCAATAAAGGAGTGGTTCTGCAGGTGGGGCCCACAGACCACTTCTCAGTACCTATGCTTTCTGGCTGATGTTTTGGTCACTTTTGAATGTTGGTGGTGCTTTCACACTCGTGGTAGCATGAGACAGACTCTACAACCCACACAAGTGGCTCAGGTAGTGCAGCTCATCCAGGATGGCACATCAATGCGAGCTGTGGCAAGAAGGTTTGCTGTGTCTGTCAGCGTAGTGTCCAGAGGCTGGAGGCGCTACCAGGAGACAGGCCAGTACACCAGGAGACGTGGAGGAGGCCGTAGGAGGGCAACAACCCAGCAGCAGGGCCGCTACCTCCGCCTTTGTGCAAGGAGGAACAGGAGGAGCACTGCCAGAGCCCTGCAAAATGACCTCCAGCAGGCCACAAATGTGCGTGTCTGCACAAACGGTTAGAAACCGACTCCATGAGGATGGTATGAGGGCCCGACGCTCACAGCCCAACACCATGCAGGATGCTTGGCATTTGCCAGAGAACACCAGGATTGGCAAATTCGCCACTGGCGCCCTGTGCTCTTCACAGATGAAAGCAGGTTCACACTGAGCACATGTGACAGACGTGACAGAGTCTGGAGACGCCGTGGAGAGCAATCTGCTGCTAACATCCTTCAGCATGACCGGTTTGGCAGTGGGTCAGTAATGGTGTGGGGTGGCATTTCTTTGGAGGGCCGCATGGCCAGACCTCATGTGGCTGGAGTGTGTCAGCAGTTCCTGCAAGATGAAGGCATTGAAGCTATGGACTGGCCCGCCCGTTCCCCAGACCTGAATCCGATTGAGCACATCTGGGACATCATGTCTCGCTCCATCCACCAACGTCATGTTGCACCACAGACTGTCAAGGAGTTGGCGGATGCTTTAGTTCAGGTCTGGGAGGAGATCCCTCAGGAGACCATCCGCCACCTCATCAGGAGCATGCCCAGGCATTGTAGGGAGGTCATACAGGCACATGGAGGCCACACACAATACTGAGCCTCATTTTGACTTGTTTTAAGGACATTACATCAAAGTTGGATCAGCCTGTAGTGTGTTTTTCCACTTTAATTTTGTGTGTGACTCCAAATCCAGGCCTCCATTGGTTAATAAATTTAATTTCCATTGATGATTTTTGTGTGATTTTGTTGTCAGCATATTCAGCTTTGTACAGAACAAAGTATTCGATGAGAATATTTCATTCAGATCTAGGATGTGTTATTTGAGTGTTGCCTTTTTTTTTGAGCAGTTTATTTTGCCTCATAGAGTCTTGACTGGCTTTATCGTTTCCAAAGACTCATTACACTCACGACTGTCTGATGCTATCTCCATACAACCAGCTGAGGTCTACATCAGTCCATCACAATTTCTTAAAGTTGTAGGAGAGGTCAGAGTTCCTCCAGGCATTAAACAGTCCCTCTATGCAGTGGCATGTCTTGGCCTCAGCTTTCCCTCATTGTCTTGAGGTCATCCATCCAGCATGAACTACTTTGCATTATCTTTGCTTTTATTTTTGATGTTATCTTTCTTAGGCTACACATGAGCTCAAGCCTGGGCAAGAATTAAGAGTTTAGGTTCAACCACAGTGCATCCTAGTGCAAAAAATAATGTACTGCTTTTCCGTATACTCTCTCATGTTGATACAGTCACAGTGGTGGCTGCTCAAACAGACCTTCCTAACCACCCACTGCACCACTAAAGAGTAGCATTAGGGTGCATTCTAGAAACATGCTAAACAAACATAGTTTCTGAAACTCGAAGATGTTGCCAAACTGGCTTTACCGTGCTTCAGTGATAAGAGTTCCCTTTTCAGTATGAAAAATAGGTGAAACCTTGCCTATTTAGGTTCAGGAGATTCGGGTATGAACCAGCAACAAACTGAATAGCTATACATTTCAATGTGAACTGCTGGACTACTAAATCCAAATGCCTAGTCCTCCTGGACTTGGCTAGAAAATCTCTGGTTTACTGTCTCTCTTACCTGTCCGGTCAACAGGTGAATCCTTGGTCACATCTTGTTGCACCAAGCTGACTAACCTGCAAGTCCATCAGTCATCTCTCCTCTTATCAGCTACAACCCAAAGAAAACACACTTCCAAGTCAATAAACAGATAAAACTTTAAGGTCATTGATGGTCACTGAAAGAGGGTGTTACATTTTGGACATGCCGTGAGTACAATCCCAATCCTACATGTCCTCTTGACTCTTGTGCAGTATTACCACAGAGTGTACCTGTTGGTGCTCAGTCGACTCTAACCTCCAGCTCCCTCCTTGACCCTTCACAGCTTTTCTCAGTGATCCAGGAATTACATTTCCACAATGGGCGGATTTATGGGTATTGTAGGCTTTAGAAAAGAATTAACCTGTGAAACTTGCAACTGCCTGCTTGCAGAAATGAAATACAGAGTGTCTAAAGCAATACTAGGCTGTCCCAGAAGCAAGATGACAAATGAAAGGATAAAACATGCAGAGCAAAACAACACTTTAGTATTCCAACAAAGACAAACATCTAGTTGAGTTGAAGTAGCTGAAGCTTGTTTGCATCAAGGCTATTCCAAGGCAGGACGTAGCATGGAAAGAACAATCTGCTCAGAGTTATAGATGATGAAGCTCTAACGAAAAAAGATAGAAACAAAGAGCATCTAAAGCCTGGTATACACACATTGAGCTGCCCCAGACAAAAGATGACCAACATGAAGTAATCATGGTGATATCTTTGGTCATGGCACCGAAATGGTGACCCTACATTGCACTGCGAGAGAGGTTCAAAGTTGGACATTGTAATGGTCCTGAGACCAAAGATAGCCTAGGAAAAAGTCCTGACAGCATCAGAAATTCACAAAGACTATCTTACAATGTGACTGCTGCTACAACCTACATCTAGTAACCAACATCACACCACACTGGAAATAAGCAAACAGAATAGATGGAGGAAAAATGTGCAAAATGAAATGTTTTGTATTCTAACCTATTAGAAGATCTAATTTAGTAAACTGGCAGCAGAAGCCTGATTTGTACTGTGCCAAGAACGATGCAGTGCGGATGCAAACTGAGGAAAGCTGTAACTGTGGATTGTAGCTTAAGCTTAAATTGTTATCATACTATAGCCTGCATGTATTAAACTTAAACTATCAAACACAGTCAAATTCAGACAGGAATGTGCAATCTCAAATGTTTTGTGACTCGTGTGAATACCCAAGTGTTTGTCTGTTTAAAGGAGAACCTCATTAGACAAAACAATTTTAAGACTAAACACAAATCCAGACATCTCTGGCACACAACAGCTGACATACACATACGGGATCTATTTACCAAAAACATTATATGAGTCACTCTTCTTCTAGCAGGAAGTCTGTTCACCAAGCAGGCTTGAACAATACTGAACATGACGTCTTCTCTTCAATGAGTTATTTTTTGGCATAAGCAATAAAAGATTATTGACTCCGTCTTATTGCCGTCCTGACCAGTCAAAGGTGCTTTGGAGATGGTGGCTGACTGTGAGTGGGCGCAGACCTGGTCCTTGTCTTATTGACGTGTTTAACACATTTTAAAACATTCTTGCGTCATGGTGCTAAGTGGACTGGTTCTTATATGGCACTTTTCTACTCAAGCACTCAAAGCGCTTTATACAACATGCCTCATTCGCCTAATCACACCCATTCACACAGGCACTTTTTTCTACACTTTCTGTCTAGCATTCACACACATACACACTTTGACAACAACTTGGGATTTAGTATCTTGCCGAAGGATGCTTTGGCATAGAGAATGGATCAAACCACCAACCTTCTGATTAGTAGATAACCTGATTCACCTCCTGAGCCACAGCCACTCCTTAAATAATCTGTCTGATATATTGTTGGAGCTATTTTTTCTATCCACATAAGGGCCCTGCAAGATAAAATTAAGTGAGAAACTATCATAAAGGTGTGTATTTATCACTGGCTGAAACAAAATTAACATTTAATGGATGAGTGTCTGCTATTTAAAAATAAGTTACAGGATTACTTTCTTATTGTTCCCTCATTCTGCCTTTGATTGGTGGTTATTATTCAGTTTAAACAGTGCAAAAATAAGCAAAAAGAAAGTAATTAGTGAGCTCAAATGAGAGAAAAGAACAAGATCTAAGAGCGAGAATGAGAGAAGGGGGTAGAGGGGAGAATTTGAAGTAGAGGAAAAGAAAGACGAGGTGCAGACAGGTGTGTGACCTCTTAAAGGAGCTGCAGGGCAGGAGTGGGCGGGTGGTGGTTGAAACAGAGGGGTAAGGGTGGAAGTAGCTATGGTGATGACATGGAATGTGCATGTTGCCCATGGCAATGGTTCATTAGCTATTAGGTCTCCAAGACTGATGGGTCCCAAGCCCAGACCTGTCCCCGCTGTGTGTTCGCAGATTCCAATAGACTAAAAGTTATGTGGTGGGAATGCACTGATGAAGGAAAAAGTGTGAGACTCTCTTACGGGTGGCATAGAACAAACCTGTTGGCAGCCATTCAGCTCATTATGCTCTATTTTTTTTAATTTACTTTTTTAAATGGGGCTCGTCATAATTTCAAAAAGGCAATAATTAATCGATTAAACATCTGTGAAAAAAGCCTTAAATGCAGCGTGTTCTCATTCCAAAGCTGGTGGCATCAGAAAGATGTGCATTTTCTAGGTATGCTCTAGTGTCTGTGCTATCACACAGTGGGTTATAGTAAAATGTGTCTGACACTCCCAACTCAGCACACATTTAAACACAGTGGGGACCATCATTATTCAACAAACACAACAAGACATTTTTTTTATTTTAAGTGTAAGCGAAACTAATCAGGAAGTTTAAAAAAAGTGTCTATTTATTGGCTTCCAGGGGACTTCACCCCTGCCCTCCAAACTCCGTGTTAATAAGGTTAAAACTTGCAGCAATGTTGGTCATCGTCCAATGTTGCTGCAAGTCTGATGACAAAAGAAACATTGAGATTCTCTGACATGACAGCAGTATTTGACAGCGTGTGATGAGAACATGTTAAGTGCCAATAAACAGAGCCTGATATGATTCGAACAAGTAATTTAATTGACAGTAATTCAAGGAAAAGCTGCCAATTTGTCCATCTGAGAAGCTGGAACTGCCAAATGCTTCACATTATCAAACCATGCAACACTGCTAAACGACTGGTCTACATATTGGTGCCATTTAAAACAAAACACACACAAAAAAAACAGACTTCAATCTTAGGAAGCTGAGGAAGGTTTGGAGACACTTCAAGAAGGTCAGCGTGTACATGAGGAGATTTTCTTTACTAGGTAATGGCAGAGGTTGTTTTGAAGGACGCAGTTAATAAGCTTATACTGTGTACAAAATATTTCAAATACCTCCTGATTGCGCTGCACGGGCTGGAAGGTTTCTGTATGTACATTATCACCCACCCATTATTGGTGTTACTGTTTGAGACAGGTCATGCCATGAAAAAGACAAATATGAAGACAAAGAGGTGAACAGAAACAGGAATTTGCAAACCTCCAGTTCACCTCAAGTTTACAAAAGGAGTGAAAATTTACAGTCGATAAGGTGTTTTTGAGCCGGAGCTGTAAAATCTGGGTCCTTACAGGCTTTTCTGTGCTGACGTCACTGCTCACACTCATGCTCTCGCAGGCCTGTAAAATTACTAAAAGACCTCTGTCACTCAAACTTTGTATCTCTTCATCTTCTACCCTGCAGAAACAAAGAACGGCACCGTCTCTTTCAAGTGTGTTTGCACCTGCAGATTCAAGCATGGCTTATCAAACTTGGGTGTCGACCTCAGTGTCATTTCAAGACCTTTATGGTTAAATGGTAAGCTGCGAGTCATGAACATTTAAGCGATGTCAAACAGCTAATTTAGTTGAAAAGATTTAAAACAGGCTCTGCTTAGTGGGGCCGGTGAGATAATGGAGGGCAGAAACTGTATAAAGCAATAGAGAAGGTCTGCATTACAGTACTACATAGTACACAGTTGAGTGGAGTGATATTGCCTCTCTTTTTCCCCTAAAATCTATCACCATTGGAAGTAATGTAAATATATTGAAAGTAAATATGAAATATCAATATGTGAAATATCAATCAAATCAAAGGCAGTCAATCATACACTCATGGAAATATGCTGAAGCAGATTATTACATCTTGCTGCTGTTTGAAGTGCACATACTGTGTAACAAGTTAGCTGCTGTTGGTTCCCAGAATGTGACCACAGAGAATGTTAACGCAAATTCTTTTATGGCATAAATGTTAAAGTTAAGTAACTGCTACTTACATAATGCTTTTCTACTCAATTTGAGCACTCAAAGTGCTTTCTTAATACAGCCTTCATTCACACACACATATACATGCCTAAACACTTTTTAACACACTCATGGTGGGGAATGTAGCAACTAAGGGATACTTCATTATGCAGGTTGGAGGAGCCAGGGATCAAACCACCAACCTTCCAATTTGTAGACAACCTGCTCTACCTCCTGAGCCACTGCCGAGTGACCTCTAGCCATAAGAATGAGTGCTTCTGTATTTCAGAAGAAACTCTGCGTGCATTAAACCTACAAAAAGGAGTTTTCCAACATGTATTTAGCATTTTTAAAGGGTATAATTTAACTCTAAACCTTTGTGCAAACTTTGTGCCTAAACCCAATGAGGCAGTGAGTGAAAGTAAAACTTAAAGATGGGCCCAGATGAGACTCTAGTTTGTGGCACTGTCATCCTAACGCAAGCTATGGTAACTGGAAACACCCCTATATATCACTCCAGAGCCTCATGTTCCATTTTAGATGATGCAAACAAATGGGGGCAATGAATTAGTTTTCTGTTACCTGACCTACCCTGAATCTCTTTGTCTATGACCTAACTGGTCATCATGTTTCGTATTGCCCACTGTGGTGACCCCTTCTGAATGAGGGAGCAGCCAGAAGTAGCTTGCTATTCAATGGTACTTTTTAGTAGTCTTTCAAATCAGTCAGTCATTCATCCATCCATCCATCCATCCATCCATCCATCCATCCATTCCTCCATCCATCCATCCATCATGTAAGTTGCTTAATTCCAAAAAGGTGAACAAAAACAATTATTTGTAGTTATAGCTTCACAAATTGAATGTTTTCAGCAATACGTAACTGAACGAATAGGTTAC
>JAMQGT020007964.1:0-46703 GCA_024447675.2 Pterophyllum scalare
TTATTACTTCTTTTTTAACCACAGTACAGTTTGTTCTATAAAAGTTAAACCCATAGAGAGATAGAGTGCCACATTTTCACAGCTACTGTTAGGTGAACCTACTGGAAGTTGTGGGAATATCAAATGAGATAAGTCTTGTCATGAGATGCTATAGAGAGATGCTATAAAACATTCTAAGATAGTCAGCCTCCTTCCAGAGCACGGAGACCCTGGAGGGCAGGCCAAAGGTCAAAGATCAGATCAGCGTGCATGCGTGCTGCAGACATTCAGACATATTCAGCCATCTAGAAAAATGGCTGACCCTCCTGCTATTTCTCCTGTGTTTAGGCATCATTTTTGGTGCTTTCCCTTTTTATATATAAAAAATACAAAACATAACAGCGAAAAGAACTCCATTGGTTTCCTTGTTTTTCCCAAACTGTTTTTTTTTGTGTTCATTTTCATTGAAACGTTTTTTTTCTTCCCTTTTCTCCTCCAGTCACTTACATATTGACAAAGTATACAATATTTTACAACTGAACAAGACTGAAAGATAACATTTGATTTGTCCAATCAGATACAAGGCCCACATCCTATATCCAATTAGAGAAATCAACTGGAAGCTAACCAGTAGTAAGCAACACAACAAGCCTATGGTGTGACGGGAGCTGTCCAAATGCAGCTCTGCATTAACATGAGCATCCACCCTCAGGCACAGCTGGCTCCGCTGGTTTGTCCAGCTTGATGTCAATCACTGGGAATTGTCATGTTAAGGAAAAGTTACATAGTCAGGTAAAATATTTGGTCTAGACAGGTAAAGTATGTGAAATATTTGGCAATGCAGATTTTCCAGTGCATAAATAAGACTTGAAAGAGCATTAATGATGTTGCCAAATATTGCCTTTTTTGAATTCCATACATTCCTCCTCATGGTTATAATCTGGTGGACCCACAATGCAAGCTCAACCACCAACAGATAAGTCAGATTCAGGTAAGTTACACAGGTTGCTAATGTGGACTCAAGTCCTGTATGCTACAGCCACTTGTTTCTATCTACTTCCCTTCCATAGTTGTAGTTTTTAGCCTGATCTCATATAATGCAGCTTCCACTGAAGCCACAAAAGTTTTACCAAGTTTTTTCCCCACAGTCTCCAAGACCTGTGAACAAACTAAAATATGCTGAGCTCAATAGAATAACTTCATGATATAACAGGACAAAAAGTCCAGGTTATTCTGAATTATTTGTATAGCCATATAGTTATAGTGATATACAATCATTGTTAACTTACTCTGTGCTGTTGGTAAGTATAGACAAATCCATGTTATTGGTACAACTTGAGAGCACCTCTAGTAAAGTAAGTTGAATTTTACATATTTCCATATGTTTATTCACATTTACCGATGAGAGCCCTTTGCCTTTCTTACACAACCATTCTCCATCACATGCCCTCCTTTGCTGTCACTTCCCTGTCAGCCACTATGTGGTGCTCTACCTGTGCATCCACACCATCTTCCTGGCTCTGTATATTTCTACTCTATTAAGCATAAAAGGTTTAATGGCTGATTTCTCTGCTGTTTGTTTGTACTAGTGCCAGCAGCCACTAAGAAATTAAAAATAAGCTGCCCATTGCTGAGCTGTTTGGCTATCAGTACGGTGAGTCACAGCGGCTATAAAGGATACTGCCTTCAGGATTCACATCATCCAAGCTTTCCATTCCAGGTAGGGCTGCTGCAACTCGAACGAAACAGCTAGGAGGAGAGGAGAGGAGAGGAAAGGAGAGAGAGGAGAGGAGAGGAGAGGAGAGGAGAGGAGAGGAGAGGAGAGGAGAGGAGAGGAGAAAAAAGATACAGCAAAAACGTGAAAAAAGTGCATTTTGTAGAGAATTATTTTGATGAAGATGTGTCCTCCAGACTAATAATATTAATAAATTAATTATCTTTCCATATTTATATTCACATAGACGTTTACTTAATGTACACCTTGAAGGCTGAAAATGTTAAACAATGACAGAGGAAGTACTGAGATGCCTTACTTGAATAAAAGTAGCAACACAAAAATGGATGTTAAGTGGCATGGCTAGTAATGTCAAGTGTTAGTGCCTTAAATGTGTAGTCATAGCTTGCAATATGAGTAAAGTGCCTTTTATTTTTTCTTTTCATGTATCTTTAGCCAACTAGACCCAAATATGCGCCACACGTTACCAAAAGTGTGCATATTTATACGTTTCATTTATCCACACCGAGTCTGTCTGGTGGCGTGATCCCATTAGAGGGACGCAGTGATGGCAGAGACTCTGAAATCAAGTGATGGCAAAAATGCAGTGAAATATGGTAAAACTGCAGGGATCACCTGTTTGACATTGCAGCCTGTCTTGGCACTGGTCTCGATGAACATGACATTCAGTTCTTTGGCTCTTTGCTCTCCTTCCTCAATCGTGATTTGCCTGGAGGAAGATCAAGCCAGACTCAGTATTCAGCACTGACATGTTGCTTCAGATTTTTGTTCATTTAATGAAGATAACCTCTGTGTCAAAGACTACTTGACTGTAGCTAAACGTTAGAGACAATTACAAGCCAACAAATTTACCTCTTCTCTTCAAGGTCTGTCTTGTTGCCTACTAGCATGATGATGACATCACTTCCTCTCTCTGTCCTGACATCATCAATCCATTTGCAGGTCTGCTGGAATGAATTTACATCTGTGGAAAAAAAAATAAACATAGATTTTACTGAAGTGTTTGTCTATTTAATGCAGAAAAACTGATTAACACATAGACACATATAAATGCATCACATGCATCACACACGCTGCTTACTTGTAATGTCATAGACAACCACAGCCACTGTTGAGTCTCGTATGTAGCTCGGAATGAGGCTCCTGAAGCGCTCTTGTCCAGCTGTGTCCCACAGCTGCAGCCTTACCTGCATGAGTGCACACACACACACACACACACACACACACACACACACACACACACACACACACACACACACACACACACACACACACTCCTTCAGCATAAACTGTCACATCACACACAGGCTATAAGTACACTTCCAAGAGGATAAGCCAGTATCAGCTCATGTGCAGGCTGGCAGAGCACAATAATACCCTGACAAAGAAAAAGTATTAATACTAGCTAAAGTAGATGATCCAGGGGTAAGGCTTTGAGTTATTAGGGCCAGAAAAGTCAGCACACCAAAGCTGTTACTACCAGAAATAACATTATGATAATCACGTTAGTGTGTGGCAGAAGCAATAATTAAGCAAATCAAATCAAGGATTAGTCAGAACAGAAATGAAATTGGGCTGTTTCCTACTTAAAACCCCAAGTCATCTGCACATGTAAATTTAAAATGAAAATCAAGGTTTCGTACTGTTCGGTCCTCCAAGTACATTGTCTTCGATAGGAAGTCGATTCCAATGGTCGCCTGTGGAGAGGAGAGAACAAAAGAGGGGGAGAAAATCATCAGCAAACACCCAGAAATTAAAATTTAAATGTCTCTCTGCGCCATCTGTTGTTACTAGCAGAGTGATTTTTGTTCAAATACATAAAGCTGTTAAGAAAGAAAAAAAAGGGAGCCAACAAGCACAGAAATTGAATCAGACTGAAACACTAATTTAATTTGTGCTGCCCTCAGGGCTCAATCCTTCAGACTTGTTATGTACGAAACTTCTGAGAAAGGCGAAGGAGAGAATAATAAATTTTCTCTTCTTAGATAGACTAATAGTGCTGCAATGCTATTTCTGATAATGTTTGAATAAATTACATGACTCATATTATGACATAATTCATGCAAACCTAATTTACTGAGTGTTTTTGACCATAAATTACTCACTGGAATAATAGTCAGATATTAAGTCAACCTATAAATGAAAAATGGACTTTGTTTTACAATAAGAAGTAAATCACCATTACCTCTTTTGTATAGCCACTAATCAGCAATGTCATCAATCAATACTTTTTAATAATTAAAAATGATTTTAGGGTCTGGATCTGTTCCAGGTCTCACCTGATATGTGTTGTCGAAACTGTCATACATGAATCTAGTGATGAGAGATGTTTTCCCCACTGAAACAAAGCACACACAGGTTGGTTTCAGGGTCAGTCTGAGTCCAGACGCATCGATGTATGATCTCAATTAACATTGTGAAAATATGTTTCTTTGATGTGACAAACCCACGGTTACGTATGAATATTTAACCAGTGCCTGCCATCAAGCCAATAAAAATGAAATGAAGGGGAAAAAAAATCCATGACTCACTGGAACAAAATCTGCCCAGTAATTCACCAAAAATATGCCTGAGTTAATATGTGATTATGAATCAATGAATTGCTCAAAATTAAGGTAGCAAAATGCATCTCAATCCAAAGCAAGCAAGCAAAATCTGTTATCTTACATGTTTTGTAATCAAATATGTAAATTTTATGAAAAAAATAAAATGTATGCCTCTAAACAATGCAAATGATTCAGATTAAGTTAAAATCTGGTTCTTTTTCAGGGGTGCAGATGAGGATGTTCTCAACCAAAATCCCAAAGTGATATTGCAAAATCATTTGCAACATTATATTGCATTATGTCTGTGTGTTTTGTGCTAATTGTTTATGTATTTTCTCATTTAGTCTTGTTTTCTCTGTGCATTTTATTCTTCACATACTTTGCATTTTATTTTCCTTTTGTTGTATTTTTGATGTTGGTGTATTCAAATAGGTTAACTATTAAAATACAAAAAGCATTTTTTTCTTTTATATTCTTGAAATAATGAGACTGCAACAAAATCACAAGCTGGGTCCAGAAATTAAGCACAACAAAAGAAATGCAGCCCAGCTCTGACTGTTCACTGGACTCATGCAGATGGAGACTTCTCAGAGGATCAAGGTGAACCTAGTGATCTCCATTTTTATTTACATCCCTCCCAGCAGCACCATTTTACATCAGATCTGCACATGAGTGAGGACAGGACTTTTTCCACAGCAGGGCCTTGTGCTCAGTACGCAGACAGCAGTACTCCTGAAGCCAGCGATGGGCAGTGGCCACACTAGGCCTGCTTTCAGCACCGTGGACAGCAACATTGCAGTACAGGCCACACAAACACACCTCGAGGTTTTTTCAGTCGACACACAGCCCTATCTTAGACATGCAGCACACACACACACACACACACACACACACACACACACACACACTGAAGCATCACAATGTAAGACACAAACACCGGCCAAGCTGCTGTCATATTAGGCCTGATTATGCATTTTTCTAGCCTTTTCTGGTGTTTTGATGGGATACGGACTCCTCTGCTGCCACTCTGGGTGTCTGGTGTCTGAACACGTATTCGGGCAGCTTTACAGCGCTAAACCATTATCGATCCGCTCCTCCTGAATTTGTGCCATCACATCAACGCGCAAACACAGCCGATCTCACCGTGAATACACAGATTATTGAGCAAATAGCCCCGGTATAATATCGTGCAAGTGCCAAGCTCTCATTTTTTTGATTTGATTATTTATGGGACCGAATCGGAGACTGCGAGGTTTAGAGATGCTACAGACATCGCCAGCCTAGGGTGTGTCCCGAGCTGACACATGGGGGACCGCTTAATATCTTCTTTAAAAAAAAAAAAAGACAGAAAAAAACAACAACAACAAAATAAGAAAGATTGAGTGTTGGGGAAAATGCTTAACACTGCCATATAATAGAATAAAGGGTCGTTCGTGTCAGAAATAAGCGATGTACAGAGAAATACAGCGTTATCTGGAAATGGCTGAGCATATTTGTTGGTCACTGCAGCACATCAAAACATCACAATTCACACCGCCTGCTACCAATTATGGCACTGTGCGGCAACCAGAAAAAAATCCTCTAGGTGATATACAAGAATTTTGGTTTATATGGAAGACATTTGTCTTTCTTTTCCTTCATCGGCTAATCAAATTTTCCACAGCCACAGATTGAGCAGATTGAGTAACATGGGCGTCGAGTATATCACAGCCATCAGAAACATCCTCACTATAAACTTTCCCAAAACGATCATGAATTACATACATGGCCCACGACATATACGCATGTTTGATAAGGATGACCCAAACCCGCCCGAGCTCTGACTCACCGCTCTGCTCTCCCAAAAACACAAGTTTAAATTTCCTCAGGGGGTTCCCCAAGTCTCCTCCAGCGGACATGGTGGCAGATAAACAGCTCGACTTGAATTATTTTTATATGTTCTTATCGCTCGGTGTCTCGTCCGCTGTGGGTGCGCAAGGGGATCCTCCTCTCCTCACAGAATGATGGGAATGCAGCTCAGCATCCTCCTGTCATTTCAGGGAGCTTGTGCGCATGCGCGACCTCACCTATCTCAGTCCCTCACCTTTCGATTGGGCCTGAAACTAAACTGATTTTTATCGTAGACATAAACTAATTAAAACGCCCACGATCTTTAGTTTAAGATAAATAAGGTAAACTGTTAAGAGACGAGTTCTAAAATATATTTACCCACTGAAGACTTAATTCCGATCACAACATTTTAGAAATGTTTTTAGAAATGTTGTACTTTTTGTTTATTCACCTGCTATACAAAAAAGCAAAATATAGTATAAGATACATTCAGAAAATATTGTAAAATGTGATGATGTTATGAATGAAAATGCCCTGCAACAATACCAATGATTTTTTCTGAGTTCATTTAACTGATGTGCTGTTTGACAGATCATAAACCATTTAAACATTTTAATCATTTTGGAAACAAAAACACCAGAAATTCGCTTGTCACAGCTTCTCCCATTTGGGAATTATAGTCATTTATGACAGTAAACTCAATTTATCTGTGTTTGAGACTATTGGAGCAGTGAATTGATATCAAAGATGAGCCTCCTCTGAGGTCTTTCTCTTTTCCTCCTGCCTGGCCACTCCATCTTTAACATCCTTTGTCCAGTATATCCACCATCCCTCCTCTGCACATGTTCAAACTTTTCCACCTGTCTCCCTCTCTTTCACACACATGCATTCTGTTTTACTTCTTCTGACTTTCATTCCTTTTCTCTTCAGTGCCTACCTCCACCTCTCCAGACTCTCTTTCACCTGCTCCCTACTCTCCACAGTGCCATCCACAGAGACTCCTGCCTGACCTCATGCTGTCACTTTAGCATTAGAGGTGTCTTTCACTACTGTACAAAACACTGTCATCTATTACTACCTCTGAGTTATTCCATCAAATTCATAATAATCACTTCAGCTTTAAAGTCAAATAATTTATCTGAAATGTGTTAACATTCAAAGGGGCACTCTGGCGATTTAACATCACATTTGCACATACATTTGTGGTAAAAGGAAAGCACACCCTCTATTAATTCTAAGGTTTTAAATATGAGGACATATGAAAAACTTATCTGGTCCTTGCCAGGTCTTAAAATTAAGTAAATACAACCTGAGCTGAACAACAACACATGAAATATTACAGTGTGCCATTAGTCATTTAACAAAAACTACACCAAAAACACCAGAAGCGTGTATGAAAAATTGAGTGAACCCCATGATTTAGTAGCTTGTAGAACCACTTTTAACACCAACGAGCTGAAGCAGTCGTTTTCTGTCTCCCACATTGTTGTGGAGGAATTTTTGTCCACTCTTATTTGCAAAACTGCTTCAGTTGATAGAGCTTTACAGGTATTTGTTTATGCACAGTTCTTTTAAGGTCCCACCACAGCATTTCAATCAGATTGAGATCTGGACTTTGATCGGGCCATTGCAGCACTTTGATTCATTTCTTTTTCAGTTGTTCTGTTGTAGATTTACTGTTGTGCTTGGGATCATTGTCCTATTGCATGACATAAGTTTGGCCAAGCTTTAGCTGTCAGAGACATAGCCTCATCTTTGACTCTAGAATACTTTGGTATACAGAGGAGCTCATGGTTGATTCAGTGACCGCAAGGTGTCCAGGTTCCTTTGTGTTTGTGTTTGGTTTTCACCAAACATGGTGCTGAGCATTAAGGTCAAACATCTACTTTGGTCTTTTCTGTCCAAAGATTGTTGTTCCAGAGTGGTTTGTTCAGCTACAACTCTACAAACCTAAGCTGTAGTGCCATGTTATTTTTAGAGAGAATAGGCTTTCTCCTGGCAACTCTTCCAAGTTTCTGCAGTTTCTCTGAACATTACACAGTCTGACACTGGGGTGATTTTGCTAAGGCTCCTGGGAAGACTGGCAACTATTTGGAAATGACCTTATAACCCTTCAAAGATCAAACAAGTGTTTCTCAAAGCTCATTGCTGATGTCTTTTCTCCTCGGCATTGTGTTAACACACTCCTGAATGCTCCAGTCCAGCAAACTGACAAATTGTCTGCTTTTATAAACACTTGCAGATGATAAATTTATCATCTGCAAGTATGAGCACCTTCATTTTTTATTAAATAAACAATGACACGATTTAAAATGTAATGCTTTGCTGTGCATTTGAGTTTATATTTACCTAATGTTAAGCTCTGATATTTGACATGACTGTCAAGGTGGTTTTGACATGTGTATTCACTGGATTGTGCCGTTAAGTAGTAAAACAGCACAAACAAATTACAATGATCCTCAAACTGTGTAAACTGGATGAAGTGTTTTCTGTTACTCTGTCAGTCTAACAAAACTGGAAAGGACACCAGCATAAATTTGTGCAAAAACATCACACTTAACCAGAAGACTCAAAATCAAAAAGCTCTGCCTCCTTTTCTTTCCAGAAAGCAAAACTGCGGTCAATATATTTACAAATGTCTTCATTGTGGAAGCACGGGAAGTCTGTGCAGCACTCGTCTGGAGAAGCACTTTGAACTACAACCTTGGGTACTAATCTGGAATCTGGCAGCAATGGTGATGATAAGGATGATGATGATGGTGGGCAGCGGCATGACTTTGATTCACCAAAGAAGTCACATTTGATGTCCTCAAAGCCATCGTGCCACTGTCGCCTGCCAGCCTGGATCTCCTGGAGGACAGCTTTGTGGAAGCCCAGCACCTTCTCCCAAGGGAAACCGCCAACATGGTCAAAGACTTCGAAGCAGAGGAGGTGCCTCATTTTCCTCTCCTCAGCTGGCAGATCCTGTTCTAAGATGTGGAAGTAACCTAGCATAAACTGGTCAAGGGTCAAGCTGTCGTGGCTCACTGCAACACCATCCACATCTGGCAGGAATTGCTCTGGAGAATAGGTTACACAAGGGGGTGGATTTTGTGAGACATTAGAGGAGGATAAACGGGAATGTGGAGTTTCTCTAAGTTCTAGCTTATTCCTCCAGGAGCTCAGCATTTTGTCCACAGCACCTCGTTGTTTGCAGAACTGAAACATGGAGGGGATTTTCTGTTGGGGCTGTGCTGCTGTCACTCTTCCTGACACTGCAGCCTGTCGCTGTCTCTGCCCTGCTGCTCTCACTGAAATAGCATATGCAGATTTTTTCCAGTGGCTCAGAAACAGCACCACTATTCGCTCTTTTCTTAAGCTGCTTGTTTCCATTACAGGGGCATATTTCTTAGGAGTGTCACATTGGCCGACCTCACATTTGAAGCTTGTGTTAACATTGTGGTCGTTTCTGCTTGAAGCTCCATACACTACCTGGTTTGTCAACTCCTGTCCTTCTTTTACAACCCCAGCAAAGGGATAAATACCACCAATCTGACCCTCAAAGTTAGATCTGAGATTTCTAACTGACACTCCAGACTGCTGGATCTCCCTCTCCACCTTCTCCCTCCGTGCTCTGCTGTAACTGTTGCTCTCCAAACGATGGCTAAAAGCAGACGCCATCCCTATGTGTGGTATCCTACATACATTGGAGGTCTCCACATGCGCTTCCTGTGACTTGAGACCTGGTTGCACTAATCCCTGTCCCAAATCAATGCCTGAGCTACCTTTTATCTTCTGGAAGCCCTTCATCCCTTCCATCATGCCCTCCACTAACCCCATCTCACCATCTTTTTCTGTGGTTTGAGTCAGATTAGCCACCAGAAGAGACAATCTCTTGACAATCTCTGAGACACGGCTGCACCAGATTGGCAGAGTCAGGTGCATTTTACCCTCAGAATCCATCTGCTGTAGGACCTCTTTGTTGAGGGAAATGTTGACAATAGGATCAGGTATAATTGCCCTCAGTTCCTCAGTTAGCCTGGTCAGCTCCAGCTCATATGCTTGGCAGCGTTTTTGCTGTGAAACAGACTCAATCTGCTGCTGCAGGTACACCAGGTCATCCTCTGTTAAGAGTTCACCAAAGGGCCCCAAAACTGCGTTGTGGGCTTGGGAGTACTTCCAGCCATCCACTGGCATGTAGCCATTAGCCATGTCCTGTTATAAGGAACAATAAGGAAAGATTTCAGCAAGCAGTCCTGAGAGATTATTTAGTTGAAGAAACAGCTCAGCAGTTTGGGAAGTACGCCTGTTTACTTTGCTGTCTTTTGCATACACAGAGCAGTAGGCCTACAACAGCTGAAGAGTACCTGTCTCCTCTGTTCCTCATCATCCTGCAGCCTGACCTGCAGCTGCCGCACCATCACCTGTCGTTTCCACTCTGCTATGGGGCGGCCAGTTTCATCATGCGTCGGCACCAGGGAGTCAATGTCAGCCATGATAATGTCAACAACTGGTAAATCCTCCAGCACCTCCCTGCTGTCAAGCTTCTGTCAGCACTCAATAATGTGAGACAGAGGGACATTGCTGAGCTCTGGCTCTGAAGATAAAATCACTGTAATTAAATCCTCACAAACCATTTCCTAATGACTTTCATTCTTTGAAGTTGTTAGGTGATGTCAGACTCATAAAGTTTACAAAACTGCAACCTGAGCAGAGAGCTAATACTGAAAACACCAATAAAATGCAGATTTCCTACTCAGCTGAAGTATATGAAAGCTAATGATATTTTCCTAAATCAGAAGCTTACATAATAAATTATTTCTAAGACAAGTCATTTTCTATTAATGGTATCTAAACTTATATAGCTAGACTTTGGGCATCTGACATGAGAAGGTCATCAGTTCTGGGGTACATATTTGTCTGTTTGCTGCTTTGCTTTCCCCCAGTAACACTACTTTTTTATTAATTCTAGTTTAGCAACAATTATTAAGTGGAGTATTGCATTTCTCATCATACCCAAATATCTGTGTATTGAGCTGTAGAGTAACAGGAGTTATACTCAGTGAAGGGTGGTGCTATAGCCATCAAGCAGACATTTAAGAGAGTTTACCAGTCTGCTTGCAAGACACTTGATTCTTCAGATAACAGGATGGTCCTCCATCCTTTTTCCTAAGGTATACCCAGCCTATTGCTGATTTCACTCTACATGGGGCAACTACATAGTCTGACTTTTTGCAACCAAAGTCGCCCCCTGTTGGCCATTAAAAAGAATGCAGTTTAAGGCACTTCACTTTTCGGGTTACACTGATGACAAACATATACAGTACCAGTCAAAGTGTGTCCAAACTTTTGACTGTTACTGTATATGGTCTGTGAACTTTACAGTGTTTTGTAGGAGAAGTTGGTGAAGTTTCCATGGGAAGAAAATCATAATCTGTGAATAACTGCCGAGTTTCTTTCCGTAGCCTTTCCCAGAGCCTCTGACATCATTGCTTCACACCTTGGGCCCAGCAGTTTTGTGGAGCCGTACCCATGGCTGACACAGTGGTGTAGTTGTTAGCACTGTCACCTCAAGAAGGATCAAATCCACTGGCCAGCTGGGGCCTTAATGTGTTTAGTTTGCATGCTCATTTGTGCCTGTGGAGGTTCTCTCTGGCTTTCTGCCAGACTCCACAACTTCAAGGTCAATCGATTAATAAAAATTGGCCGTAGGTGTGAATGCGAACATGAATGGTTGTCTGTGTCTCTATGTTAGCCCTGTGACAGACTACAAACTGTCCAGGGTGTACACTGCCTCTCACCCTATGACAGCTGGGATAAGCTCCAGCCCCCAAATAGGATAAGTGGTTAAGGAAATGGATGGATACATCTATTCCACCTTTTCAGTAACAGCACCAGGAAATCCATTTTTAGACTGAGTTATTATATATAGGGGTAGTGCTCACAAAGGATTTATTGTGTTTTTAGCCTGAATTAATAAACAGCCAAAACAAGCATAATGCTTAAGCATAACATTTGCAAGATATAGAAATGTACACTGCATAACATTGTGTCAGTCAGCTCACCGTTTGTCCAGTGAAGACTGCAGTGAAGCCGGCATGCCTCAGAGACTTAACAGACTTCATCTGAGACAACAGCGTGAGGTCCCTCTCTGGAGGCCTCAAATGATTGAATGATGTCACCACTGTAAACAATAATCAAGCATTTAAGCTTCAAAATTGCTCTCCATATCTGCTTATATCTTCTGCTATATAAAAGGGTTATGAGTAAAACATATTTTGTGTTTTGAAATACTGTGTTAACTGCAGACAGCTAGTGTTGTCATGAGTGTAAAAAAATGGTAATAAGGCTATCAATTAAATATGTAGGGGTGAATTTACATATACAAAATATGTAGGCTGTGTTAATCACCTGATGACGCCACCTGCACATGCTGGATGGAGCCTGTGGCGTGGTGTTTTGAAGTGACAGCAGGGGTCAGAGAGGAAGAGGTCACGGGAAGAGGGGCTGGGTGGCGAGGTAGGGGGGCACCTCCTTCACTGGCTGCTGGGGACACACACACAGCAGGGGCTTTAAGGGCAGTTCATCACATGTAGAAACACGTCTTCACAGTAAAAAGGGTAGCAGTCAGTTCACCAGTTTATTAAGAATTAATTCAAGACTCAAGAGGTATTAAAACATCTACTTATTATTATTACATTTTCTCGTAGCAGATATTTGGACTTGCCACGACAGCTGAACATACATTTTTTGCCCCAGTAATGTTTACAACACTCTGCAGCATTTATTGACTTCATTAGCCAGTTCCTGCTCCTAAAAACACTGTGCATGCTTGTTCTGGTTTGGTAAAACTTTCATTTTAGCCCCTATGCAGATGACTGGTCACCTTGCTGTTTTCCATGGTGATTCGGCTTATTCACTGCATACAGGATGTCCTCTTTCTGAAAATGACAAGGATAGATACAGAACATATAAAACCAGCAAAAGAGGACCCCCACCACTGCGGAAACGTGACACAGACCACACACCAGCGAGTGGCTCCAAAGTAATCTGCTAAAAGACAGAGACCTCCTAAAGGCACACACACACACACACACACACACACACACACACACACACACACACACACACACACACGCACAGAGTTAATGTAAATACCCACGCCGCAGCTCGTAGTACTTGGAGCTAAAATAATAGGTGCTGAAACTGGAAACTGGTCAGTGAATGTAGCGTAGCCCACACAGCGTGCAGGAGAAAGCGTGTTAGAGTTGGGCGAGACATGATATCCTGCTTCAGGTAACCTTTCTGATTCACCGGATTTTTTTTTTTACAAGCTTCATGCCATCCAATATCCTAAATACTACAGAGACAATTACAATGTTTGTACACTGTGAAAGCACTGAGTGGCTTTTACAATGACCTATAAAATACTTTAAAATGTAGAAAGCCTTGTGTTTTTAGTATTTTTATCCTTTAATAGCTGTTTGTATAGGCACTGAATTTAGTGCATTTATTAATAGCTTAATTCCTTTAATGTTAGCAATGTGTTGCAACTTTCAGCAGTTTATAACTGTGATCATTGTATATCTTTGTCATAACACTTGTAAAAAACAAACAAAATACAAGAAATTCTTGGTTTGGGATTTCTTGTCAAAGGTAAGTACAGTCACTATCTGCATAACTACTGAACTAATAAATATATTCAGAAATTTGTCTTACTAAGTTCTCTCTAATTTTCTGTTGTATTAAACAGCATTATCATTTTCTTCCAATCCTTTGTAATCCAGAATTCACAACATACTTACGGTAAAGTTCTCACAGTCCAGTAGTGTGACACAAGATGAGTGCTGCAAGTTTTTTTAAATAATAATAATAATAGAAAGATAGAATAATGACACAGAAAATCCAGAAACTGATGACTGTCTCTTCATCCAATACCTCCCAACAAATAGAAAGACCAAGGAACAGCATCACCTGGACCCAAAACTCAGATGGGGGTCCTTTGTGGTGTGCATAATTAAAGCAGTGGGATAGGGTGACCTGGACCTGGAAGTAGCCTATAGAGTGATGGCTCTGTGAATGTACAGTTGTGGTCAGAAGTTTACATACTCTCATCATAAGCATGAATGTTACGGTAATTTTGGGCTTTTAATTATTTCTTTTAACTGTCCTTTTTACAAGCTGGAATGATTGTACAACAAACATCTTTAATGACTAATAATTGGGTGCACAAGTTTGAATTTATTTTGGATTTTCTAAAATCCACACACAGTCAAAAGAATACATACAAGCTCAAATACATACACCCCCACTAATATTTGGTTAAATTATCTAAGTTTCACCTTGACCAGTAGCTTTTTTTTATCCATTAACGAGCTTCTGGCATAGTTCTGACTGGATATTTGACCACTTTTCTTTGCAGAATTGGCAGAGTTTACACTTGTTGGTTTCCTAGCACAGGTCTGGCTTTTAAGTGTAGTCCACAAGTTTTCAATACAGTTTGCAGTCAAGGCTTTGGGAAGGCCAGGAGCTTAATGTTAGCCTGCTTCATCCATTCCAAAAATTCCAGTTTGGATGTTTGTTTGGGATCATTGTCCTACTGGAACAGGATGTCCAAATTTCAGCCATCCAGCTGTTGATTTGATGTGAAAATAAAGAATTTGGAGGTAGTCTTCCTTCTTCATTATTCCATTCACTTTGTCCAATGTACCAGTGCCACTGGCAGCAAAATAACCCCAGAGCATGATGCTACCACCAATTTGTCATTGTGGCAAAAAAGTGTCATCTTTGTTTTTGTTTTTCATTTGACCATCAAACTTCTCTCCAGACGGCATTTGTCTTGTCCATGTGAGCAGCTGCAAATTTCAGTTGAGCTTGAAGGCGCTGATTTTGGAGCAGGGTCTTCTTTCTTTGTCAGCCCCTCTCAGTCCACAGCGATGAAAAACTCACCTCACTGTGGACAGTGACGCTGGTGTTCCAGCAGTTTCCAGTTCAAGGCAGGCATGAGCCTTGGTGGTTCCTGGGTTGTTCTTGAGCATCCTAATCAATTTCCTTTCATCTGAGGGCACTAGTTTGGGTCTTCTTCCAGACCTTGGCAAAGTGATGACATATCCAAACAACTTGTACTTACTTGCAATTGTTTGCAACTGATGATGTTGGAATCTGCAGTTGTTTAGAAATGACCCATGTTTTATTCAGATTTTTTTGATTCACATTTCTTTTTCTTAATGTCATGTTGCATAGTCCAGCCATTATATTTCCTTATCCTTGAGAATTTTCTAAAGCATGTTAACATTGGTAAACTAACTTCATTTTTACAATGTTTTATTTATGCTGTAGAATCATTGTTGATCTTCCACTGCTGATGCTTTCTTCCTGCTGTGTGAAGTGGTTTAGCTATACCTAGCTAACACACGGCTGTAACCATATCAGAGCTTCATTACACAATTATTGCTACAAAAGAATTTAAACTTTTTGAGGAGCTGGTGGTCACATTAATCTTTGACACTTATTGTTTTGTGTTTCTTTCTCTCCCACTGTTTTTTTTTTCTTTAGCAAAATAATTCAAGTTGAAATACAAGTGCCTGAAGATGGTGCCATTACAGTAATGGCAATATCTTCATGCACTTGTATTTTGTCATACACTTGCATTACGGTGCCATTGTTGGCTTTCACATACTTTGTCTTCTCTCTAGTCCTCTGTGATTGTCTGCCCAACCTTTATTGTTTTCATCTGCTGATCAAGCCTCTGTGAAAACAGTAAATGTTACGCAGTCCTTCAGCGGATAGTGAGAACAGCTGAGAAGATCATTGGTGTGGTTCTTCCTTCCATAACGGACATTCACACTACACGCTGCACTCGCAAAGCACTCAGCATTGTGGGTGATCACACACACCCCTCACACACACACTTCCAATTTCTGCCATCTGGGAAAAGGTATCGAAGCATTCGGACCAGAACATGCAGAACCTGCAACAGCTTTTTCCCACAAGCTATCAGACTTATCAACAATCTAGTCTGAACTGGACACACACACACACACACACACACACACACACACTTTCAATGACAAAAACACTCTTCAGTGTTCCCGCCACACACACACACCCGTAATTATTGTCTACAGTTTCATGTTTGTCTGTATTGTTCGTATTTATTGTGTACTGTCTGGCGGCCTTGCACATGTTCGCACAAGAGCACTTAATGTTTACTGTTTACTGTTGTGTGTATTGTTCTATGTAGCACCTTGGTCCCGGAGAAACGTTGTTTCATTTCACTGTGTACTGTGTATATGGTTGAAATGACAAATAAAAACTCTTTAACTTTAACTTCAACTTCAACTTTATGGCCATTTTGTTGTCAGTTTATCTGATGCGCTGCCCCGTCTATGCTCCTGTGGAAATTATCACTCCTCCTGCTTGTTTTTAGATGTCTGCTTCATGTTCCTTTTGAACATTTTGATTTTTGGATTTTCATCAGCCAAAACAAAGGCTTGATTTTTGTCATTATTGTATACAGACTTTTCTGAAACAAGTTATCTCCTTAGTTTTACAAGATCATCATTTCAACTTCATTTTATTTTCTCTTATCTTTCAGTGTTTCTAATTATTTTCTTTTAAGTTGTTATCCAGGATTATTTTTACACTTTTGCACATTTACTTAACCAGCTTCTGTCTTTAATCTTTATTGGAAGTGCATCACTGCAAAGCTACAATATGCATGCACTAGGCTTCATGGTGACATGAAGATATGGAAAGAGAACAACACAGCACAACACATGGGTATCTACCTTTCCAAAACACAGTAGCTGGTGCCTGATGACAGGCAGCAGCCCCCAACCCAGTCCAGGGCCTTTATGTAAAGCCCAGTTTTCCTGCCTCTGTTATTAGGGGATTAGCCTGACTGGCCCTGCTGCAGCAGAGCACATGGTAAGTACGTGATCAATAATGGAAGGGTGTACAAAGGCAGCCTCACACAGGCATGCAGATGTGTTCACCCTGAGCAAAAATACAAACTCTTATGTAACAGAACATGAGAAGGGCTTTAAGGTAATATTATCCATTTATAAGGTTGCACTGTGAGCAAAAACACACACTGGGGTCATGTTTTATCAGAGGTGTTTTTGCCTCTTTAGATGTTCAACCTGCCAAGACTGGACAGAGGAAGAATAGCTATACAGAACATATAACACATGCAATTCAGAAAAGTACGATGTTGCTGCAGACAAGTAATCAGCAAACTGAAATTAAATAACCTGATTGGTCACCTCCTGCCTTCTAGATTTACTACTTATTCTGCAGACAAAAAAGTGGGAACCCCACAGTGTGAATCAATACTAACAAAAAGTCATATTTTTAGATGAAAGGCTGCTAGAGTGTACATAAAGCTCATCTGATGTAGATAGATTTTTAGGCCTGTAGTTTCTTCCTTTTGTCTCCACTTTTTAAGGACACCCTGCCGACCATGCACTGCCAATAGCTCTTTGGCAATCACCTTGTTGGTGCAAAAATATAATTTTATGCCTGTCAAACTGTGTTCTCTGTGGCATTTTACATAGATTCAACTGAAGAAACTGCAAATAATTGCTGCTGTAATAATGTGCCAAAAAAATTGCAATTTAAAACTGGGTCTTTGCAAAGTTGTCTGTTATGTGTAGACACAACACTGGTTCATCCATTGAGTTTTTCTCTTTTTTTGCCTTTTCTATGTTTGAATGATTTATAGGTCAGTACCAAGTGGCTAAACAAATAAAAAACAGCCAATGGCTCTGAAAATGGTCAGGTACAAGAACTGGACCCCTTTAAAAAACTGAATGTCTATATGAAAGTCTGGCTACTTTGAAGCAAAATACAAAGAAATGGGGTGGCTCAAGACTTCTGCATAGTATCAGTGTTTATAATCAGTTAGGTCTTCACTTAATTTAGCATAACAACAAGAACACATTAATGGTCATACTGTAGTGTGCCAGATTGAGCTTTCTGGAACTGTAAAAACTGTAATGTTTGGGCATTTTAGCTTTGTAATGAATATCAGATGTGAACAGAACAGTACACTCACACACACACACACACACACACTGTCAGGGTATGACATAGGATTAGTTGTATGTACTGTAAGAAGCTTCAGAGGAGTTGAGATTCTTTCAGCTAATGATTTTTTCTTATGTTACCTTTCTCATATATCCACAAGGGTTATGATTAGATAGACGACAGTGATGACGTATTGCCACTATAATTATGATCTCCTACAGCACACTGTAACCAGATATTCAGATAATATCCAATAATTTTCAAGTGGGACTCTACAGAGCCAACAGCAGGGGACCATGAATAGATCCCAGGTGAACTCCACACTCAACGATTGATTTAAATTGTGCACAATAACAATCAAACACGACATTCAAATGCTGCATAATTTTTCAACACATTTATTTGCTTTTATTCTTGACAACTTTTGTTATGTGTCCACAGACATGAGAAAGAACTTCAGAACACTCAAAAGATAAATGTGAGCACTGAGTTTAAGACTTTATCACAGGCTGCACCCATTTCTGCTTCTGTCAAGCAACTCCGAGCAAGAGCACAGACCTGGGATCATATACCCGGTCCACGATGACCACCTCTTTCACACTGATCCAAGGGGTCCAAAACTGCTTCCTGATCAGCACTCTGTACTCTGCAGTGACACTTAACAAAGCAGCAGGTCAGTATTCTTATTCATCATGGTATACAGAGTAAAAGAGAGTTAATATCATCTGTGTAATGAGACCCAACACAGAAATTTCCATTTATATACAAGACAGAGCCAAGAGGAAGGTTTCCAGTTAATCATTACAGGGATCATGGATGACATACTTTACAAGCAGCACTTTCAGGAGTGGAAATCTGTTGTCATTAGCAAGCGGTAAGGCAGGAGAGAGGGGACAGCCAAAGATAAGTGGACCTACATGCTTCGATCCAGAGCTGTGACAGCTAAAAACAGCATAAAGGGGGAAAAAAAAAAAGATCGACTCATGTACCTTTCAACAATTACTGGCCATCACACTAAAACTACCTCACAAAGTGTTTCTTAACATGGCACTCTTGAACTGTTAGGACTGGAAGCATTGAAAGCCACGTGCCAATTGTAAAATGTCAATGTTTGTGCACTGACTACCTCAATGTATACATATATATATATATATATATATATATATATAAAAAATCCTCTCATTTTATTCTAAATGCATAATACAAAATCATATGAAATAAAGATGCTTTGTGCGTAAGTGCATTATATTTTAAGAACATAATTTATGCTTTGATGTTCTATAAATAAAACTTTCCATTTGCCTTCTGTACCAGCAGACAACATAAGCTAAATATCTTTAAGAGTTTTACCCGACACATTCTGAGATAAATAACCTCAATTAATTCTTTGCTCATAGACAGAATACCATTTTTAAAAAAATCCAAGGTAGCAAAAAAACAAAACTGAAATAAAATGTCAAATTTAACGGGAGACAGCCAGATTTTCTACATACTTACACATCATTTAAGCTGTGTTGCTCAACAGGTTGGCTGGCCCGTGGCACACAGAATCCTAAATTCTGTTTACGGGCTGTAGAAAATTGAACATTAGCATTCAGATGGAAACGGGACAGGGAGACTGGCTGGCTGACCAGGCCTGCGCTGAATGCATCATATGTCCACCTCAGTAAATATGACTCAAAGTTGTCTTTCTTACATCACAGAGTAAAGATTTTTTTTCCATTTCAAACATTGATTTCAAAGCAACATTAACAACAGATAAAAAAGACCTACAAACCATTCCTGGACGTGAGAGTCATAACAACATCAAATTATTTATACTGTACTGGTTTCTGACACAAGCTGTCAAATACCGAGCATCTACAGTACAAAAGCTGACAGGGAGACTGCTGTCAAAGGCAACATTTACAGTCTGTTACAGGCTATACCTATATGCTATAGACGATCATTGATAATATTCACTCTCCAAAACATTGATACATAATGAAAATTAGAAAAAGATCAGTAGCATTTACTATTACTTTACATAAACACTAATCGTGGATGAATGTAAGTAACTTTATTTAGCATTAATTAATTATAAAGATGAGGATGAAGGAGGGAAAGAAAAGAGAGGTGAAGAAAGGGAGGCACTATCTGGTGCTAGGACAACGCTCTCGTCCACTCAAAGCAACCACCCTCAACAGACTGCAAGTCCATGGTCGATTACAACTTTGCCCTTTCTACTGAGCTACAAGAGGATTCTTCACTAGTAAACGTATCGAATAGAGCGACTCTGCTGACCCATAAAAATAAAAATGACAACCACACACAGTACAGTTGTCCTCCCAGTTTTTGTCATACAGCAGGTCAATTTAGATCTGATTAATTTGTTAAAAAAATAGTGTAACCTTTTGGGAAATTCACCGTTTTTTGCTTTCTTGCCTGGAATTGTGGAGGTTTATGTCTATGTATGTAAAAATGATCCCTGAGGGAGGGAAAATCACTGATTTGAGTGCACCAAGAGAAGCACACCAATTTGAGATTGATACAAATCTTCCTTCATCATGAAGATGAAGCCACAAGATGATTAACTCAAGCAACAACTCAAGCCTCTAAAGCTCACTAATTTGCATTATACTGCATCACGCTTGCAGCTATTTATGCAAGAATTAGTCATGCATTAGACAAGTCTTAATTAGTTAACTTCAGAGGTGGTATTTTCTCTTTTGTTAATGGCCACAGCCAAACTTTCTATTTCCCACCTTTTTGCCAAGCTAGGCTAAAAATCTGCTGGCTTCAGGGTCATAAATGCGCTTTAAATCTTCTTATCTGACACTCGGCAGGAAACACATTTTCCCAAAATGTCAAACTATTTATTTAAAATTGCAATTTAAAAAAAAACCTGTCTGCTAACACAACTGCACAGTGGGTGAAACAAGCACAACAAGAAAAAGAAAGCTTTGGTTAAAATAACAGAGTAAATGATACAAGACATTAACTCAATAAAGTGCCATGCAACAAAACTGTCAGTGGTCCTGTCACAATAAATTACAGTGCAGAGAGCTTACAACAGCAACATTAAATATTTTCCTTCAGGGTCATACCTGCAAGGGATTATATAGAAAAAAATAATAATATTAAAGGAAGGAACAAGCACATATCAATAACAAGGCAAGGACATGTGTTATCTCTCCTGATCGCATCGTCTTAGTCTAGCCAACAAACTCAGTTTTCATAGATCCAGATTAAAAAAAAAACACACAGAAACAACAGCTTAAATCCCTCCTCATGCTACTTCAGGGTTAAAATGATGAGCAACAGCAATGATGTATCTCTGCTATCCGAAACCTCTTCAGTGAAACAAATACTCTATGCTGCAGAGCACCAAGCCAATCCAAACTGAGGTAATGTACATTACATGTATGGTGGATGGGTACGGAGCTATCATCGCTGCACTTAACACACCTACACAGAGAAAACATCCAATAAGATGTTTTTATTTTCCCCCCTCACTCGATGCCGTTAATGGTTGACGTTTAATGTCTGCTTCACAGCTGAGACTTATCTCTTTACTGGAAACTGGCAGTCTCACAGATGACACATCTACAGGAAACATGAAAACTAATCAGAACTAGTCCCAGCGCCCAGCAGAGGTAAGCTATGTAGTGGGTTTGGGAGGTTAGATCTTCTTATGAATTCTCCTAAAGGTCAGAAGGGAGCACACCATGCAGGGTTAGTGTGGTGGTGACAGCAAAAACAGACAAAGAATGCTTTTGTCGGGTCTGAGGATGAGCGAGCGAGTGATTTTGGGGGCTGGGGCGGTCATCACATAGAGGGATATTTAAATGGTTCTATTTGTCAGTTTGCTATATGGTCTATGCTCGATAAAGCAAGATGTTGAGCTGAGTTTTTAGATTGTATTGTTTTGTTAGTTGTTTTCTGCTGGACTGCTTCAACTCTCACATCCGCTGAGCCGATGGGTACGACTGGACCGACTTTCTTCTGGAAAGTTTTGACCTGACAGGAGGAGAGTAAGAATATGTGAAAAAGGAGAGATACAGAAAAGAAAAAAAGCACATTGTATAAAGTACAGAAACTATGCAGAAGATGCTTCCCTAGTTATTCATTATGACTGGTATGAATCTCTCTTTCTTTCAAACTGCACAGTACTTTAATCCAGCGAGATGGGAGCAGACTTAAAAATAAAAATGGATTTTTATTCTGTGGATACAGATGGTCAGAAATCCAGAATTTGGAGCGGTATTAATTGAAGTGTCTCCCTTAGTATATCTACTCTGGGTTCTTTCCAATCGATGGGAAATTTTCAAAGGGTCACTAAATGGGCTGGTACTTAAATGCCGCTTTTCTACTTAATTTCAGCACTTAAAGCGTTTTATTACTACAAGCCTCATTCACCCATTCATACAAGTGCTTTTTTCCTATGCCTGATATTCACACACTCACTCAGTGGATGCATAGGGGGTAACTTGGGGTTCAATAACTTGCCTAAGGTCAGCATGCAGACTGAAGGAGTCAGGGATCAAACTACTGACTTTCCAATTAGTAGATGAACCTCCTGAACTGCCCCACTAAATACTTCTGTTTCACAAAATATGTTTGTTTTTTTTTTCCTCGTTTGCGTTTGTCCTTATATAGTACAACATATTTTCACATCTTTAGAAATAACAAAAAGAAGCAAAAGAAGAGCCTTTATCTTCACTTTAATGCTACAGAAGTAACTGTTGGTCAGAACTGGATTTAATTTTAAAGGTTTTAAAAATTCCCATGATTCCCAGCCAAGAAGGCCCTTTTCAGTAAATCCATATGCTTATTCACGATTGCATTTCAGATTCTTTCAGGAAAACTTAAGGCCTTAGTCAGACATGCCTGGAGACCGGCTGGCAAAGAAAATGTGTATTCCCTGACCAGAAGTTGCTGGCTGTCAACATGTAAAATCAGTTATAAAAAGGGTGCTGCACCAAAACCTCCTTGTGAATGTTTTGGTCGCTAGCAGATAGCTGCAATCGCCTGTAGACTTGTCTGCAAACACTAACTAACTAACCACTGAGCAGTGGCGAAACTTGGAAAAGACTGTTTGCCTTCAAAGCAGCTGTGCCAACACATTTCAAAAGATGCAACTTTTACCACAAAGGTGAACGGTTTCTGCTTCAGTTTCACTTGGCAAATAGTTGGCAAGCGTTTGCAGACAATTCGACATCTTCCATGCAAACTACAGGTGACCACGGAAATCCACCAGAGACCTCCAGCTACCTGTCACAACTGGACGAGGAATACTCATTTTTCCCTAGTGATCAGTGGACACCAGGCAATCCCTAACCAGTCTTAACTGTGTAACTGGGCCCTTAGTAAACTATTTGGATGCTTTACAGATTTGCCACCACTCACCTGATGGTGCCTGCTAACAGAGGGTTAAAAGCATACAGCCAGTCATGCATTTCTTTGTCATTGGCAGCCTGCAGCAGTATCCCACGATGCTCGGTGCACACAGCAAATGTGTTGGGAGTCTGAAAACAGGAAATGCTCCAGGGTTACTAAAGTTCATTCACATTCACTGGTTAAAATGTGTTTTCTGCAATAAGTTTCACCACTTAAGCGTACCCGCAGTAATGTCTGTTTGTCTTCACTGTATTCCACCTTTGCAGATGACAGGTTGATGATGGCTCTCTCAACGCTGTCCCTCTCGCTACGATACAGGTACACGTAGGGTCGGCGTACCACCACATAACGCCTCACCCAGCCGCTGGTGTGAGGCTCCAGGAAGTGCAGGTAGCCCTTCTTTGACACAATCGGACTGCACAAGTTGAAAGAAATTCCAAATTAATAACTGTCCCATGATCCGAATACTTAACAAAACTATCTGGAGGATCTCCAGCCGTGTGACCACAGCCGGTGGTGTATTAAACATAGCGAGTGTGATCTGACCTGACACGAATCTCCTGTATGTCGGGAACGAAGGTACATCCTCTGAGAACTTTCTTTCTGTCCACCGGGCTGTACGGGTCCAGGTCTGGTGTGGATGCTCCTGAACTGGGATCAGTGTGTCTACCCAACATCAACATGTTCACACAGCATCAATAAGGGAATGAGGTTCAACTAACAAAACTGACTTCAAAACAATCCATTTCAAGCACCTTTTCTTATTTCTAATTTCAAAACATATTTGCAATGTTTAACAAAATTACCAGGAGTATCTCTGTAAGCTAATTCATTTCTGTGCCAAACTGGAAAACCTAGAGTGTGTTTTCAGTGCAACTTTTACGTCAGCTAAGTTAAACATAAACTACGGAGCTAAATTTTAAAAACTTGGCAGGGTGGTGGAGGAAAAAAATATTCTGGTGTGGATCTAAATCACTTTCTTTAAAGCTGTGAGAGAACTGCTCTCTATGCGTACCACTCTAGAATTGAGATTAATATGGTATGTGTGGACCCAAAGTTTCATCAGAGATTTTGGTCCATATTGACATGATAGCCTCATACAGTTGCTGCAGTTTTGTCAGCTGCACATCCATGATGTGAACCAGATCCCAAAGCTGCTCTATTAGACTGAAATCTGGTGATTGTCATGTTCAAGAAACCAGTTTGAAATAATCCCAGTAGATCAGCAGCCCATCTGGTACCAACACTGAAAACACCTTTCTTCCCCCATTCAGATGCTCAGTTTGAATATCAGCAGGTCGTCTTGACCATGTTGCTGCCATGTCATTGACTAATTAGATATTTGTTTTAAAGAGCAGTCGAACAGGCGTACCTATCAAAGTGAGAGGTGAGTGTATATACATTCTTCCATATTCAAATTATGAGAATACAGTAAAACCTCTTAATTATTTTACTGAGTTATGGTAAATGTTGCAGCTGTCAGTTTTGTTGATTTTCTTGCTAAAAAATAAATTAAAACCAAATAAGGTCTCCTGCATGATGTATGAAGTGCTGCCATTCATAATGTTAAAGCCTACACCAAATTCCTGAAAAGCTTTAATAAGTGCATTTCTGAACACATTAGGCCAAGCATGTTTCTAAAAGGTCTGCCTCTTAAAGTAAAAGAAGAACAGATTTTACATTTACAGAATCACCAACGGCACTTTGCTTTTACCAATATTACCGGGTTACACTTGCAACTTACTGCTCATTGAACAACACACCAAACAGTGAGTAAGAAGCTGTATACAAAATGATGCTTTTTCCTCACCTAATGTCATAATGTCCCTCGACCAGTGAGGGGCAGGTAGAGGACGGAGTGAGCGTGCTCAGTGTAGAAGAGGATGACTCCCTCATGAGAGATGCAGACATCTCAGAAAGCTAAAACACACCCACAGCACATGTACACGCACACACACACACACAGAAACCAGAATAACAACACGGACACACAAGACAAGAGAGACAAACACAGACAAAACAATCCAGCAAACAATTAAGCACGAACCACACAAACATGCATTCAGAGAACAGCTTGATCAGTTTGTCATCTTCTAGCAATGAACTACAGAACCAACACTGTCGCATAAATCCTCAGTATGTCTAAGAGCCCCTCACTGATGTTAAAGAGGACATGCAGGAGTGTTATTAAGTTAGTGGAGGCCTTACAGAGTCTAAGAAGAAGGGACAGAGAGGGATGAAGAAAGTAAGGGGGGAACTATCAGTAATGTTTAACCCAGGCCTGCTGGGTGGTTATAAAGACAGAAGGGAAGTGAGAAGTATGAAATTCTCTGCAATAAGTGTGCAGTATTTAAAAAAAAAAAGCATGAAAGTGTGATGAATAGATGCAATAGCAGGGAGTGACTGGAAAGAAGGAGTGTGGGGCTTAAATATTTAGTGAAGGTAAAGCTGTAAACAGTAGGTTCAGAGGGACTAACGGACTGGGTTATCGAGGGCCTAGGCTGGGGCTCACCTTGCTCTCACTGGCACTGCTGCTCACCTGGCTGTACTCCCTGTTGAAGGTGTGCATCAGCAGACGCAGACACTGGAATGTGAAAACATTTTTTTTTTTTAAACATGAAGCTGAATGACACTGTGTGTGAAAAATCAATGATAAATGAAGGTGTAAATCAGAGATGAGGAGATCAGCAGTCACCTTAGCAGCCAGCTCCCTCTGCCTCTGGTTGGGACTGTCGAGGGCAGGGCTGCTGCTAGGGCTGTGGCTGAGGACAGGACTCTTTGCGAAGTCGCTGATGTCGCTGCTCTTGTAGAGCGCATCCTGTCCTGCATGCAGAGTCGCCTCCAGCTTCTCCCTCAGCAGCAAGTAGTGCCTGGTCTTTTCCACCTTTAGAGAAAAAAGATTTTCAAATCACTGGTTGTTGTCTCAAAGATAAAGCCCAACAGGAATTTATGTATTGCGTGTGTCATTTCAAGTAGGCAGCACAAAAGATGATCTCCATTGCTAACACACCAACGCACATTCTTCTGACACCTTACTGGATGAATGCATCACTTCCTCTCTTGTTTTTATTGTTGCTTCCAATTTTCAAATTAACATGTTCTATAAGAATCTCTGTAGAAACCAAACAGGAAATATTAGAAAATTAAATGTTACATGGAACAAGAAATAGTTTAAAGTTGAAACAGTGTTAAATTAACAAGTTTCTATTGGATTTTAATACATTTTGATGACTGGAATTATATATTTTATTAAGGAAATCACGTAGAGTTGGTTAGCTGCTTTTCTTCTTCTTTTTTTAATTAGAAAGTGCAAGTTTCCCTGCAATTTGCAGAAATAAGTTTGGGTGGGCTGTGCGTTGCAAAAATGTCACTGCTACTCATTAAGCTCATTGCTCCAACTAAGTAATAACAGTAATTACTGAAGGCAGCTCAAATACAGCTTGTATTTGCTTGCTTGTATTAGCGCTTAAAAATTAACCTGAAATTAAAGTAAGAGAAAGAAAAAAAACAAGAACTTTGGGAAGCGATGAGAATGTTCCTCCCCATCCTTAATAAATGAATACTGCCAGGATCGAGGAGATTCGAAAGTTATGTCATCACATAATGTTTTTGCTGTCCTCACACTGTGAATTTAACTGAAATCTAAATGTTGATTAATTACAATACCGAGTCTTGACCCAACCCTCATGTATTTATATTTTGCTGCAAAAATGGGAAATTGATGCAGTGATTTATCAAAATGTGGAAACATAAATGAAAATACAGTATATAAGGCAAAACAGAGTTTATATAATTCTAACAAGCTTGAAAGTCAACGTTTGGTATGACCGCCTTTATTCTTCAACACAGTCTGAACTCTCTGAGGCAGCTTTCTTGTAATTTCTTTAAGCAGTCTTCAGGAATAGTTCTCCAGGCTTCTTGAAGGACATTCAAAGCTCTTCTTTGGATGTCTTTTGTTCTGTTCTCTATCAAGATGAGCCCACATTGCTTCAGTAATGTTGAGGTCTGGGCTCTCGGGAGGCCAATCCATGACAACACTGTTGAATTGTGTGTTTTTCAGGCATGCTTTTACTGCACCATCAGTATGTTTGAGATCACTGTCATGCTGAAAAATGAAGCCACTGTCAGTCAGATGCTTTCCTGATGGTACTTCATGGTGGGTCAAAATCTGACGGTACTTTCCTGCATTCATAATTCCATAAATTTTTACAAGATGTCCAACACCACTGGCTGACATGGAGCCCCCAAAACCACAACAGAGCCTCCACTGTGTTTAACAGATGGCTGTAGACACTCACTGTTGTAGCCTCTCCTGACTCCCTTCGTACATACTGATGAAGATTTAAACCAAAAATGTCAAATTTGGATTCATCACGGCATCAAATCTGTTGCCACTGATTTTCAGTCCAGTTCTTGTGCAGTTTTATCTCAGCCTTTTCTCCCTGTTTCCCTTCCTTAAAAATGGCTTCTTGACAGCCGGCCTTCCACTGAGACCATTTCTGATGAAGCTTAAGTGAACAGTAGATGGATCAACTGAAGGGCCAAATGCATCTTTCAGGTCCTGTGTCAGGTCTTTGCTGGATTGTTTTCTGTTTCTTATGGACATGACTTTCAGATACTGGTTCATCCCTTGAGTTTTTGCCTTTTTTATGCCTGAATGATTCATAGGTAAGTGTTAAATGACTTAAAGATTCCTCTGAAAATGGTCAGGTACAAGGACTGTACTGAAAATGTGCAAAAGCAGCCAATGTCCAGAGAAAAACACAAGATATAAGACAATTTTATGAGAAGAACTACAAGAACTACAATAAACTCTAATGTAATTCCAGTAAGCTAACCTCCTGCAGTAAGCTTAGTTTCTCCAGCTCCCACTGGTGATCGAGGATGAGGCTGTCACTGCGAGGCCTCCATCCGGCCAGGTTCTCCTCTCCTCGGACGTAAGCCACCGAGGTGTCCAGCACACGCCTGCGACGACGCTGCATGCCTGACAAAGAGGAACAGAAGTTTCCAAGGGTTTAGAATGACAAAAGACAAATAAATATAAGACATTTTTCGTTATTTTCAAGAATTATTTTCATATTCGTTTTAATTCTGCTTCACCTGGACTTCCGTTGTCGGCTACATGGCAGAGAGTGATTTCATAGACTCCAGTGACACGGTTACTGAGGAGAGAAAGAAGAACACAGATTGACATATATTTACAAATCACAGTTTGAATCATGCAACAACCTTGAAGTGTCTGAATCCATAAATCTCTACCTCTCGGAGGGCCGGAAGCATCCGGTGCTGAACAGGTTTCTGATGGAGCGGGATGCCGGCAGCTTTGTGTCCCGTGAGTAAAACACCATGCAGAAGTCTTTGGTGATAACCGTCGGCTGAGTACAATTCTCCATCTAGCCAAAATACACAAAACATCAATGAACCACTTTCCTCTACAGGGATCACAACATGGCAGAATTGATCTCACGGGTTAGGGTTAGGTTAAATACATGGTCAGAGGTATTATAACTCCTATAATATAGTGCACAAACATCCTGTTACCTCTAGATAAGTAGAGAGGGTGATGTAGATCTTCTCCCCGTAGGGAGTGACTCTGTTCAGAAGCAGGGAGTTGTGCATGGAGCTGTCCCACGCTGCCTCGAATCGGTAGAAAGTTCTAGAGGGAGAAAAACAAAATCTACCACCATTTAGTGCAGTTTAGGGGGGAAAGTCCGTCACAGCCTGAAAAGTCAAATGAACGAATGCAGCATTTTGTTATCAGAAACGAAAATGGGGAAAAAAATTATACCTATGATCAACTCCCAGGGAGACGCTGCCATTAGCGAAGAGAAACAAAGCAAGTTATAAACTTTTCACTGTTACAAGTTTAAGCTCAGCAAACAAAACTGATGCGTGCAAACTGAAAAGGCAAAGGTTGTAAGAGTGCACGAAACAATGCAAAGCCTCTCATTGTCTATACAGGTTTGTTCAGTTAAATAAATAAAAAAAATGCTGTTGAATATCAAATTAATAACTACAGAAAAAACAGAAGAAAAATTTAAAAAAACAAATTCATACTTGTCATCATGTTTTGGCCAGAAGTATCCAGAGGACAGGATGTTGAGGGAAAGGATGTTGGGGTCTATGATGGTCTCATCAGCCTCAGGTGTGTTTCGAATACGACCTGCAGTCAAACAAGTTATGATGAGACTGGACCTTTGGAAGGAGCAGATTTTGATTTTTGAGGTCTTCCTAATAAAATCTGACAAACTTGCCCTAAAAGGATACTCACCAATAACCAGCTCCTTCACCTCTTTCCACTCAATATCATTTCCTGTTTCGTGGGCAATTGTAACTCTGATCCTTCTTTGAATGCCCTGTGGAGTCCCGAGATGGGGAGTGAATTTAGTAATGTTAAAATATTTTATTAAAAGAGAATAAAAAAGCTTGTTTAAATCTGCTGCAGCCACATATAGAAAGGTAAATTGTTGAAATATGGTCGGACCTGATGTAAAAGGAACGTCCCATGGCAGGGCATCCCACCTCTGTGGTCAACAACAGCCGGGATATAACTGGAGACAGAGAGATAACACATTTTTTTAAGTGAGACGCATACATTCACTTTCATTATATAGATATTTAACCGGTAACGCAAACTCACTCTCCGTTAGCCTCCAGCTCGCAGATCTCAAAGAAGACCATGAGGTCGTATTTGGCGTGGCAGGGTCCCGCAGTGGAGCGAGTCAGGGTGTTGAGCTTGGTGGCAGGCACTGGAGGAATGAAGGGGACATAGATTCATGTGTGACAAGCTGAACTGAAACTAAATATAATGAAATTAATGATGACTAAACACAAGATATTACTGAATGCTTGGGTTGACTGGTTGCTTTGGTTTATTGCAAAGAACATTTAATCAAGCAAACAAGGAAATCATTGACAGATGATAGAATTAAATCATCATCCCACTAAAATGGTCACCTTTATGTAAGTATGCACTTACATACTTATAGGCTCATTGAATGCAATTGCTAACCTGGTTTGGATAACGGCATTACCCGAGGGAACTGCCTCCTGGAGGGTCTCAGTGGGCTGAAACAAAAAAAAAAACCAAACAAACATGAAACTGCAAGAAAAACTTTTTTTCCATAAAAATATATAAAGTTAGCAGGTCAAATTTCTTCCTAACCTGATTAAATCTTTGCAGAGCGGAGGGAAGGGCTGTTTCTGATAGTGTCCGAACACCTCAAAGACGATGGGCTGAGTCTTGATGTACTCCATGAAGGACTTGGTCACCTCCACTGTGATCTATCAGAGGGGGAGAGAAAAACACTCAAATGAACCCTTCAGAAAGCTGTCTGTACACTCTCTCAACAAGTGGATAACTGACATAGCATATCAATCAGTCATATTTGTCAATATAAGCATTTAATGCGGCTTACATTTTGAACATGGTAGAACCCCAGTGGAGGCCCTCTGCCGGTGTTTTTCAGTGGCTCAGTGGAGAAGGCTTCGTCATGACGGTGGATGAAGCTGAAAACAGTGAAGTCATTTCATCACCCGGTTTGCCTTTTGCCTGTCCTACAAATTCATCTGGCTAACACCCACAAAGATTATTTCACTGTCAGCCACTCAAACTATAAATATTTTAATGTATAAATTTGTAAATATATTCAGTTTGATTACAGTTTATCCTCTAAAGCATGTGATCTTTAAGGTAGAAAGTGTAAAATCTTTGAATTTTTTATGTATGGCATATTCAGAGAGAGGTGAAAACTGGGGAGTCATTCAATAAGAGCTGTTTGACACCTAAATGAAATTTATATCAGTTACACTTTGCTTTAACTCACTTGAACTGGCAGAAGATGTCGGCGTACTCTGCCGAGATGCTCGAGGCCTGTAGGACGGTAACTCTGAAGGTGAAGGTGCTGCCGATCTTGAGGTGGGACAGAGCTTTCTCTGGAGACAGGTCCAGAGGAAGATCCAGACCTAAATTCTTCACTGGGCTTTGAGGAGCATCCAGTGTGGCTACGTGGCAAAGAAGCAGAGATGGAGAAACTTTGACTTTAGATGTACCAAATTTGAAATATGTTTCTGCACCCCAGATATTTCTCCTAAGACCACCAAAATCTTATCTGCAGCCCTTCCCTCACCTGCACAGGTGTTGTTGTTAACTTCATCTGCAGAGACTCCTATCTCAGCATTTTGTCCTTCTCCCTCCACAATTCGCAGCTCTTCCTGTGAGGTATTCGAGTGCGAAAGACTGGCAGGACATGACTCAGTCTGGAACTAAACAGGACATTAAAAAAAAATCACCTTTTGCCTCTTTTACACAAAGAACATCAAGACTAGTATTTCTTTTTTCAATCTCCACATTTTCACTTTGATCTGACAAGGAGGACTCAGCTGGAGCACACCATTACGGTCACCAGTAAGATGTACCTTCTCAAATTGTTTGTCTTCAAAGGAGATCTTGGCAGTGCCTGACTGCCTCACGCCAGAGCCATAATCAGGCGCTTCCTCATCAGCTAAACAGAGACACGGCAGAAGAGATTACACTCAAAACAAGTGTTTCCAAAAAAACAAAAGAACTCAAAAGTACATTTTTCAGGAGCATCCAGAGCTAATTTTTATTTGTACCTGAGATGGCCTGCACTGCCACTCTGAGGAAGCCTTTCACCTCTCCTTTCTCACTGACAATGGCCACGCGATGTACCAGGGGAACCGGGTACAGCAGGTTACTCAGATACACAAAAGCTCTGGGAAGGAGTGAGAGAGATGAGGGGTTCGTGAGCATCCTCATTGTGCAGTAAAAGAATTTAAATCTGTGGACATTAACTGACCTGCCAACCAGACGGAACCAGGGGAAGCGGTCATAGAAGGGGTCGCCCCCTGTCAGAGCATGGTCGCAGTCCTCGACAGCACTGCTGGGCAGCTCTGCAGCGCGGTCATACATTTCTCTCATCAGGTCCAGCCTTTGTCTGGAGGGGGCAGGAGAAAACATGTGCTGACATGTAGAATAAATCAAGCTAATATGACCAGTTAAAGTTTTAATTAAAATAAGGAAATAATTCTTAATTTGCATGTATCAGTATAAAAGTTTCTGCAGGGACGAACATTTTTAATCAGCTCTGAGGATAAGGATGTGAATGCTGATTTGTATGTGATTTTTACAGACAAATAACTGGATCTGTGACCATGAAATGAGCTTCAAGCCATACAATCAAAACCTCTTAGCACCTCAGTTTTTCCAGAGTCCAGTAATGGGTGGCTCCGTTCTTTTGATCTTGTACTTCAACGGCTACTATTGTCCGAGGGAACGGTCGCCTCTCTCTCTTTAGCCTCACTGGGGGGCAGCAGGTCAGGTGGCAGCGGAGAGTAGAGCGTGTCTGTCAAGAGGACAAACTGGAACTGAACCTGTGAAAAAGACACAAGATTGTGTTATAGTTATTTTAGTAACTGAGTAGTCCATTGATTAATCAAGTAATTGGTCGGGAAAAAATTTTCTCTTAATTAAAAGAGAACAAAAGACAAGTCTTTTAAAATGAACTGCTGAGAAATTGCAGTATTTTTTAATAGTTTATAGTTTAACTGCAACTAAACCCTTTTAGTGTATTTATGTACCATACTAAAATCAGATTTTTAAAGAAAAGATTTCCTTAAATGCAACAATAAATAATAAATACAGTAATGTCAAATAAAATAAGGTATACATACAACCTAAACTAAGGCACAAATTAAAGTAGCCTTTACTGGCAAAAAACAAGTTCTGACAGCCTTTACAAAAAAAAAGGCTTTTATTTTTTAAAATATTATCCACCCATCCATTTTCTTCCGCTATATTGATCTAAATACGCAAAATAACCCTAAAAGAGCCTCGAAGGAAACATGGTCCAGTACACCCACATGCCCCCTTTTAGACTCACCCCTGCTTGCTGCAGGTATCCCCGTGATAGAAAGTGGGATGGTTGCATTCAGCAAGCAGACTAATCTAAACATTGTGTCAGATTGGGTTAACAGTTCATCTGCATACATATGCTTTTATTTTAACTTGTAAAGCTTTAGATTTATTTTTTTTTTGCTGTGTAAAATAAACAGCAGTGGATGTTGATGAGGTGTTTTGATTACAGACTCCAAACAACTTTTTCCCAGTACAGGTTTTTCATGATGATTACAGTAACAAGCGCTGCTGTTTTGGATGCTAGAAAAATGTTTCCAAGTTAAACCATGACAGCATCATTTTCACTCTTGCTGTTTTACATTCAGCCTCTTTGTTGAGAAAAGGTGGGGGCAGCTCGGGCTTAATGGCGTAAGGCTTTTTATTCACACGTGCTCCTGAATACGTTTCTGTTGCAGATCTATTTTTAGTTGCAAACGTGGGTGAAAAGCCTGTGCTTACATGGTGACAGATGAGCGCAGATTACACGAGGCATCATAGCAAAGAATTTGCATCAGAGATTTTTTTTTTGGTAATTGAGTTTTTCAAGCAACTCGATGAATCTTTACAGCTGACACTGGCAGGCATTTTATACTCACAAGGGCAAAAGTTTACCCCACTGCATATATATCGTACAATAATAACATCTAACCTTCTTCTTCAGCTCCCACTGATAGCATTGGCCTTCTTGAGGAAGATGGCATTGCCCCAGAGCAGATCCCCTGAGGGATGTGAACTGGAGCAGAAACGCCACTCTCTGAAAGCCCACAGAGCCAGCTCTGGTCTCACGCGTCGTCCACGGCACTGGAGGTTATAAAAGAATTTTGATGGTGAATAAAATAAGAGCCTGACACTGAAACAGCACAAAAACCACAAAAAAAATAACAATAGTATCACCTTCCTCTTCAGGCTCCTCTTCTTCCTCAGGTGACTCCAGAAGATACCGAACAGTCCAGCCTGTTTCTGAAGGGCCTCCAGTTTACTCTCATAGTCCTGGAAAGAAAACATGCTAGTCCAGATTCAAGAGGAGAAGGAGCGTGCAGGTAAGGATTTACATTTGTTTGTATTACATGCAGAACTGGATTAGCCATTACTCGATGATGCGAATCCATGCCAGTAATGCGAGCACCCACCAGCCGCGCGGTTGTTCTAGCAGGTTGCTCGGTCTTCCTCTCGTTCTTTTGCGGGGAATCTGATCTTCAAGTCTCCTGAAGCCTGAAAGATTTAATTCTAGTGAATACCAAAGAACTTTGCCAAAAGAAAAAACAAACACTATTTACATTATATATATATATATATATATATATATATATATATATATTCATTTTCATTAAAACAACCGATCAGACGAGACCCACCTCTGCTCCATCTCCTGCTTCATGTCGATGCCTCGTGTCTCCAGCAGCTCTCTCTGAGCGAAGGCCGAGTCGACTGGGCCCCCACGGGTGTCTGCAGCGCACGGCGTCCTCTCCCGCTCCAGGCGAGCCTGCTCTGGGTCGTCGAAGCGAAAAACGTGGCTCTCGCCCATGATGATGCGGTTTCCTTAAAAATGCAGATATAAGTCAGAATGTCTGATTTAAGCATGGCGTCCCAACATTAAAAATGACACCGCTATTTAATTGAGGACTTGTAGAATTTATCAGCCACTCTAAGAGGACTCATACTTACCAGACCGCAGGACAATGGGGGAGGTCACTCTCTTCCCATTGACATATGTCTCTGCTCCCTCACACGGCTCAAGGATGACACATCCTGTTTCCAGAAAAATGTTAAATGTACGTGTGACACGGAACGAAGCGATGAATTGTTTTTTTAGCAGATTTGTCTACAGAGAGCAACTTCTCTACCTTCTCCCTGAGGGCCGGTGGTGCTGCTGAAGGTGCAGTGTTCATCCTTGATAAAATGGCCACTGAAGAACAATGTCTCTGGCCGAGTCTTGGCGTTTTCACGGCCAACCCTGAAGGATGATTAAAAAAAAGCATCCAAATGACTAAAGACTGGCAGAGTATCTAAATGATTTAATATCAAACTGAAAATATGTAACTCTTTACTTGGTGATGCCATCTTTGATGTAATACAGCAGACACTCGGACATTAGCGGATCCTCGTTGAGGTTCGCCTAGTGCTAGGTGTCTGAAAGGAAAAATATGTTTTAGTGTTTATGTGAGTTGCTTGACACGAGTGTGGAGCTAGGAAAAGCACTGTACCTTTTTCGGGGAGAAGACGCCGACTGTGCCTCCCATCTTCTCTGATGGCAACACCCATCTCCGCCAACAGTGCCTCTACTACAGAATTCATCACAGAGTTGGAGTCATAACATGTGACTACAGGGTTATATGGTTATAGTCGTTAAAGGAGTTTGGGCGGATGCGACTTACTCAAGGGCTCTGGTGCTAACTAAGCAATGTGATGTTTGCTGGGTTTAAACATTTCCATGTAATCGACAACTTTCACCAATCACAACTGGATTGTGGGTCAGAGTGGTTCATAGCAGAGAAAACACGTTTTCGGTAAGATGAGACTGATGTCATAAGAACAGTTTCTACATACCATCATTTCACAGTAAGCCTGATTGGACCTGAGATTAGACTATCTGATAATATCTGATATAGCTGATAATCAAAATCCCTGTGAAGAATATGATTTTTGCTTATTATCTCAAAATTTCTGGTAATTATGTTGAAATTTCAAGTTACAGTGCTCAACAAATTTATTAGACTACCACCCAAAGTACAGTTTTTGCCACAGCTGCCACAGTATTAGTAATTACTGAAACCCTGGTCTAATCCACCAAGTACTGCACAAGCTCTTTAATCAAAAAGATACATTTAATGCTAAAATAAATTACTGTTGTTTTCCATGAATTTTCAAATTTACTGTTCTACAAAAATGCTGAAAAAAAAACAGTAAAGCACATAAAATGCCAATAAATTACAGTTATTTATCTTGCATTCCTGAGTAGAAACATTAGTTTTATGAGACTTTACGACTTTTCTGAATTCTCAGAGAAGTCCAGTATGACAGCTCAAATTTTGGGCACAAAATATAAATCCATTTTTTTGTTTTATTAATAAATAACAATAGAGTTTTTAGTTTTGAACAATAGTTTTTGACAGATTTCTAAAATATTTGTGTTTCTTTTTCATATGACAGGTGCTCGGAAACATATTTGATAAGCACTGTACACATCTCCAAATTTAAACTTACTGAGCATCATTAAATTTTGAGTTATGAAATCTGAAATTTCAAGATACAAACTTAAAATTTTGACTTACTGATCGCAAAATAAATAAATAAATAATTTAATTAATTGAGGCCATGCATAAATCTTTGTGTTTCTTAGAAACACAGACTGCATAAATACTTTCTCATTCTTCCCATGTGCCCTGTTTTTTTTTTTGTTTGTTTTTTTGGCTAAACAATAAAAGCATACGTTGCAAAATTTCAGGTAAATGCTTTGTATCATGACATGCATCCATAAATGTTTTACATGTTTTAAAACGTGTCTCTTTCTCATCCCTTTCTAAAGTGCTCTGAATTGTGTTTGAATAGTGATACACAAATAAATTTGACTTGACTAAATAAGCGCCTCTTCAGGAAAGGCTTCAGCACAACTTTAATGTTGGAACTATTTTTCAATTGTGAGAGAACATTCAAATCACGGTCAGTATGAAATATTGATCTGATGATGAGAGAAATTCATTCACAGAGGGATATGAACATGTGAAAGCTACTTTCAGCTGGCCCCTTATTCACAACGGGTCACTACAGCAGGTAGCTCTGCATGGTTGATTTACACCTGATCACCCTTCTGACACAACCCCAAAGGGACTTGTGTCTCCTCCTGCGATTGAACCTGGGACCAGTCACTTGTTTGGTGAATGTGTAAACCACTACACTATGAAGCCACTAGAGGGACAAGATGTGGATTTTCAGTAAAACCTTTCAGGAAGACACAAAGCTGTTTCATCAAACTCCAAAACATGACAAGTTGTTGTTGTCATAAGGCCAAATTTATACTTTTAAAAGTATGGCACGCCCACATATCCTTAAAAACATTAGGACCAATCAAAAATGGGTATGTTTCTTAAATGTAGGTGGACTAGCTTGATAGGCAGGTAGATTATAAAATGTTAAATTTACTGATTATTTGGGGTCAAAAAAGAGGCATAATAGGACCATGCATAAGAATAAATAAGACTTGGATTTACTTCAGAGAGTATTAAACAGCATAAAGAGCCTGGACAAACCTCTCCATACGGATGGCCTCAGTACGGCGCAGCTTCTCTTCCCATGTCTCATTGAGCTCTGCGATGATTTTCTCAGTTTCCTGTTGATGGTAGGAAAACAGCGCGCTCTCAAAATGGAAATACTGACTCTGCTCATTCTCTTATTCATTAAGGGAGCTTCCCACTAAACGTCTGTGCCCTCCCACTCACACATCTCAGATCCATTTTTGTTACACACTTTTTCTATCTCGACATAATCCACTCCCTTTTTTGTTTTTCCTACCTTGAGCCTTTCAATGGCCTCCTCGCTGGCCGGGCTGAAGATGCGGTCGTGGAGGTTGCTGATGGAGCCGGCTCGACTGGACAGGGCTGAGAGCGAGGGCGAGGGGCTCATTCCGGTCATGGCATTGGTCACTGTGGAAAGATCACCCCTTTGATTGACAGCCTGGCGATTATTCACAAAGTTCTTGTAATCGCACAGGTCTGCCAGAAAGAGAGGCGTTGCATGGAAGAAAGCAAGGAAGGAAGGAAGGAAGGACAGAAGGAAGGAGCAGACAGGAGGTATTCAAGGAGAGACATCGGGGATTGAGAGGACCACGCAGGGATATGGATTTAAAAAGGAAAAAAAAACAATAAGGGAACAACAGGGAGGGTAACAAAAAAAGAAGAGAAAGCTCAAATAATGGATCAAACAAGCAGACGTATTTGCTTTCCAAAGCCATCGCAGACGGAGAGAAAAGAGCAACTCAAACTGACACAGCACGCAATGTCAGAGAGACTGACTGCTAAAGACCAGAGGGTTTTTTTTTTTCTCTGACAGTGAACTGCACACAAACACACACAACAAGCTCGCAAGCGGCATGGTCAGGACAGAGCATACTAAAAAATATGGAAACATCACTGAAATGCATGGGGACCAAATACAAAATGTTTTTTTTTCTTTTTTTGTTTTGTTTTGCTATTTTGAAGATTGATGTTTTTAATCTGTTTGGCACAGCGTTTGGTGGCGTAGATCCCGGCAGTGCAGGCCTCTGAGTACCTGACTCATAGCTTCAAATGCAGCAGCTCCACACACAGAGGACCAGACTGCAAAGACAGCAATCTAAAATGGCATCCTCCCAGTCAGTCCTTTCTTTCATGGTCAGTAATCTTATTAAACACTAAGAAAAATTAAACAGCATGATTAAAGAGCCAACCCTGAACCTGACAGTTTCTGCTGTGCTCTTATCTGCAGTATTATAATGAGGAACAGAGACCGAATGTCACTGTGGGGGTCACAGTTACCTTTGGGGATAAAAGTGTTTCGAGCTTTGGAGAGTGAAAGCATGCATTACCTCGGAAATCTGAACAAATGGAAAAAAAGAAAGGAGGCCATTTTATTTTCCTTAGGAAAAAACTTAATGGATTACAGTAACAAGATTTAACCACAAAGATCATTTTAGTTGTTCTTCATATTTCTTTTTTTTTAATCAAATTGTATCATGTGACTTCTCTCAGGATTGTTAGTTTGGTCTCTGGTGTGGTGGAGGAGGAAAGTCAGCTCGGGATTCATTTCTTTTAGCTGCAAAGCGCAGGCTTGCTACAGTTATACACACATTTCAAACCAGTGATTGCTGGACCAGTGCAGCGATACGCTGATAGGACAGAGGAGAGAAGAGACTGTGTGAGAGACACACTCACATTCGAAATTAATCCTCTGTCTTCAATGTACTGAGAGGAAAAAAAAATCTGCACAAAAGCTCTTAACGGACAGCTTCCTGTGCACGTGTGTGTGTATGTGTTACATGTGCGAGAGCTGCTATGACACTCACTCTCGATGATGTCTCCCAGGCCCTGCGCGTACAGCAGGTCTTTGAGACGAGCCACCTCCTCTTTCAGCTCACGCACCAGGCGGTTGTTGGGGTCCTCGTTGATCACAGCATTGCAGCGGATCTGTTTGGCACGATCAGCGTACCTAAAATGTGACCATTAAGGTCAGTAAGTCATCATTCCTCAGCCTTTCCATGCTGAATCATGCTGACCAGGCGATATGAAATATAAAGCGAGAATGATGCTACCCAATGTTCTACAGTTGGTAAAAAAATATATATAATAAAACAAAAATGCCTGCATGTAATTTTCTCCAAAAAAGGTCAGCAGGCATTTTGAAGTGTCCATTAACGGTTTTACCGACAGAGCTACATGAAGTCCATTTTCCTCAGCAGTATGCAAATATATGCAGAATTTAACCCAAAATCTAATCAGCACATCTATTCATCAGCTTGACCCTAAGGTGTAAGCATGACATTACCTTTAAAATGTATTCCCAGGGAAAAATGTCAAATTTAATGATCCCAAAAAAGAGCATTAATGATATTTTCCTCACCGGAGGGTACTCAGGGTTTCATCATAGTTAATATCAGCAGGGCTGAGGGCAGCCACCATGGCTGTGCGAGAGTTTCCACCTAAAACAGATACAGAAAGATTCTTCATTAATTGACACAAAAAATGACTTCCTTACAGTAAAACCTTTTTTAATGGTTGTATTTGCATACCTAAGTTCTCCCTCAGCAGCCATGTCAGCACTGAGTCTCTGTAGGGAATGAAACTCTCCACCTTCTTCTTTTTCTTGTTCTGTCAAAAAAAAAAATCAAAATTTATTCAAAGTTTTCCCTGAAAAAAACCCTCCATATAGCCTGTTTGCTGCTGTAATCAGTATTGTGACATGTAATTAGTAATACTGACCTTGTTTGGTGCTGAGTCCTAAGAAGAGAAGGAGAAACGCCAGAATTTATTGTTTCAACAACACAAAATAAGAATTTTTAACAGAGGGATTTTTTTTTTTTGCAAAGTATAAAAATTCATACCAGTTCAGCTAGAGCAGAAATGACTTTTCCCAGAGTGGTCAGGGATTTGTTGATATTTGCTCCTTCCTGCAAACACACACAAAGAAATGTCACATATTTCTCTATCTAATCATGAGTGCATTTACAAGTATAAGGACTGCTTTTGAACACTTCCAATTAAACACTAGAGCCACCGAAGGCATCGCTTTGACTCCAGCATTTTAAAAATCACGCAACTCTGTGAAAATATGGTGACTTTTGGGGTGTGTGGGATCAAACGAGGGCACACATTATGACGAGAACACATTCATACATAAAACTACTGAGGGAGTAATTCTGATACGTAGGCTGCTGTAACATGAGCCAGAGGTGGCCAGATGAGACTGAGAGATGAATTTATAGGGGACTGTAGTTAGATAAAAGATGAAAAATTATTGCAGGGCTGAACGGGTCAGGGATGGGATGTTGAGCCGTGGCAGAATATGGCAGAGTGGATGAGTGTGCTCACTGTGCACAGCAACTTGAGAAGCATAGCTGAACTGAATAGTGAGTCCAGAGTGTGGAGCCCTAATCCAAGCAAATAAGGAGTGAAATCCAGAGCAGAGCAGCATCTTGGACGAGTTTCAGCCCTGGGGAGCAGAGCCGAGGAGGGCTGCACACTAAGGCACTGTTTCACAGTGCCTTTTATGCCTTCTTTCTTTATTCATATGTATTTATTCATTTTTAACTTTTCCATAATCACCTTCTACAATAATTATTTAGATGTGTTAGTCATTTTTGGTTTATATTTAACCCTTTATCTATTAGTACATTCTAAGACATATTTTACCTTTGCAAAAGTGAAATCATCACCAGTGGGTAAAACTAATAAACTAAAAGAGACTGAAATACTTATTTTGTCAAATGTTACACATAATTAGAAAAAATCTGCTGAAAATTAACAACTCATCTTCTTCAAGAAATACTTTTCTTTTCCATCGCTGCTACTGTTGTAGCCCCACCACCAGTTCTAGTGTTAAAGTACCATAAAAACATCACTGAAACAGCAGCGTCATCTCACCTTCAGCCTGGTTCCTTTAGCTCCGGTTGAGTCGGCTCTCTCACTGCCAGCCAAGTCAACCAAGCTAATCTTGCTGACCTACAAAGACAAGAATTTTTTCAAAACGAATCCCTGTCTCTGAAAAGGATTAAACATCCACTGCAGCTAACACAATCCACCTGGAGCTGAAAAGGAGAGCGGGCAGTAAAGCGTTTATCAGTCAATACAGAAACATGTTCAGCAGATACTCACGACCTCCTCATAGGCTATAAAAGGTCATAAAATAATTTCTGCCTCAACTCTCCTTATTGATTTGCTTGTGGTCAGAAGCAGAGAGAAATAAAGTCTGTTTTTGTGGGCGATTTGCAAGACATGACAGTGAGCTGGGATGTGTGTCAGAACCTTCTCTGACGTGTTGTCTGTCTCCATGTCGTGTTTCTTCTGCGTGAAGATGATGTTGAAGACGGCGTGGGAGCGGCTGCTCGTCTCATTCATGTTGGTAGCAGCCACGGTCCTAAAAAAGCAAAAACACATGCATTTTTTAAACTACATTTATCAAAGCCAGACTATTTATTTTTAATTGCTGGCCTCAGGCTGTTACCTGGCCTTGTTTCCGGAATCCATCAGGTCCTGGATGTCATTGTAGGAGGTGACGGCTAGCTTTGACAGATCTTCAACATAGGGTCCCATCAGCGGGTGCTCTCTGACACGCAGGTTTCCTTTATTTTTGGGGTTCAGCAGGTCACGCACACGCTCACAGTAGATCTCCATGTAACTCACCTGTAGGGAGAAGAGCAGGAAGTCATAAAAAATGTTTTATGAGCAATTAATCAGTTCATAACTGATTTGCTGCTCCTGGTGCAATAAGAGAATCAAAATGAATGAATTAGCTTCTGACTAACAAAATAACACAGTTACAATATGAGCTGGCCCTGTTTCATGTTTTATTTTAAACTTCTGAAAATAGTTCATTAAATACAGACAGGAAAGCCTGCCAAAAAGTATGTCTGTTTGGCATAACTCACCTCCACTGAGTAAGACATGCTGTTGTCGTTATTGCTGTCATTGATCTTGGTGAAAAGGTCCTCGCACAGCTAGAAAACAAAAAGGTGGGGATCATTTTACAAGTTGAGGACTTCAAACAGCTGTGTTGAAGTCAAATCTGCAAAAACTTGTGTTTTACACTATCGTTAGAACTGCTCTCTGCTTTACCAGAGGTATGATTCCCTGCTGGTCTTTCTCCTGTCGGCCCATCATAGTGTAGCTTTTGCCCGCACCTGTCTGGCCGTATGCAAATATACACACATTGTAGCCTTCGAAGGCGTGGAGCAGCATCTCCTCGCCAATGTCTTTGTACACCTGCATCTGGGATGCATAATTGATGTCCTCAGGCTGCAGACACGGTGATAGCGGAGCAATAACAGAGGGAGGGCGAGATGGAAAATTAGCATTTTTTTTACAGAATGAATATTCATGTTCATGCACATATTAAATATCGAACAGTGTGCTGGAGGCCAAAAAAAGAAAGTTAGACCGATCAGTCACTGGGGTTTTGTTTAAGAACAAATCCTTCTATTTTCTGGTGCAGATGTATTTCATTTGATGTGAGCTGTTAAAAACTCACTGTGGTGTGTGACCAGTAGGAAAAGTCAAAGTTGAAGCTCTTGTTTTCTTTTGGCTGTTTCGGGTTCAGGATTGCTAAAAAGAAAAAAACAGATCAGTTAGAAGCATCAAAAGCTGAGTCACTTTAATAACCTGTATGTCCTTCATTTCATCCTTCTCAGTTACAGTTTTTTAGTTGACACACAGTGAGCCACATGAAGACAGTGAAAATATGGAAAAGTATACCCATTACAAATCTATATCTGTATATTCTCATAGTCTTTGTGACTGATCGTTGATTTCCTAACATACCCACGCTAACTCTATAAACATGCTGTACTTAAATGCTTGTGGGTTTGCTTTGTTTTCTTCTCTTCTTGGTTTTGTGATTATTTGCACCCAGAGAAATGTTTAATTTAATAATGATCTACATTAATGTGTTTATTTTTTTGGTGTTTCCCCACAGTCAGTTCAAGTCCTGTCTTATTATTTTGATTATTTATTGGTCTTTTTTGTGCATATTTCACAGTTAATTACAACCCAGTCCTATGCTATTACCACTAAATGCTCTGTTTAAAACCTTGTTTTGCATTCATATTTACATTCACTGGTCATTTTATTAGATATACTTGCTTAACTGGTTGTTAATGCAAATATCTAATCAGCCAATCAACAGCAACTTAATGAATTTAGGCATGTAGACATGATCAAGACGACTTGCTGAAGTTCAAATTGAGCACCAGAATGGGAAAGAAAGGTGATTTAAGTGACTTTGATGGTTGTTGGTACCAGATGCACTGGTCTGAGTATTTCAGGAATTGCTGATTTCCTGGGATTTTCCCACACAACAACCTCTAGAGTTTACAGAGAATGATCCAAAAAGAGAAAATATCCAGTAAGAAGCAGTTCGCTGGGTTAAAATGCCCTGTTGCTGCCAGAGGTCAGAGGAGAATGACCAGACTGCTTCAAGCTGATAGAAAAGCAACAGTAACTAGAATAAATAACGATTACAACCAAGGTTTTTAAAATGAGCATTTCTGAACACACAACATGTTGGAACCTTGAAGCAGATGGGCTACAGCAGCAGAAGACTGCACTGGATTCCACTCTTGTCAGCTAAGAACAGGAAAATGAATCCGCAATTCACACAGGTTCACCACAATTGGACGATAGAAGATTGTAAAAACATTCCCTGGTCTACCCAATTTCTGCCATGACTTTCAGATTGACAGGCTCACAATTCGGCATAAACAACCTGAAAGCATGGCTCCATCCTGCCTTGTATCAATGGTTAAGGCTGCTTGTGGCGGAAACCTCTCTGAATTAAGGCACACAGTGTGTGCCTGTATGTATGTATATATATATATATATATATATATATATATATATATATATATATATATATATATATATATATATATATATATATACACACACACACACACACACACACCACAGGCCTCCCCTCTTCAGTGAGCAGAAGCAGCTGCTCTTGCGGCTGCAACCTAAATCTACTGTATCACCCCTTGAGGAAAAGTTCAATAAAGCAGCAGTAGGTAAGCAATCCTGTTAAGACGAGAAAGAGCTCTTAGCACTCAACACATGTAAAGTCCCTCAGCTGGAGCAATGTAAGCCTGAATCTTTCAGTGAGATTATTAAAAACAGGCACAGCAGACTGAGATACCCCTGCTTTCTCCTCCACTCTTACATCAGCTGACCTCGGGTCTGGACTCGACCAGAACAAGGAGGCCTTGTTGGCCCCTGCAGCTCGTATGATGAGAGAAGAGAACTGCGGCTGTAGCTACATTCTACACACACTGATGGGCTTCAGGCCTGACTGAAGCTTTTGTTTCCTCCTCTAGCTGCCAAAATGCTGCATGCCTCCCTGCCCACTGTTACATCGCTACAGGACAAAGCTGCCCACAAGATGAGGTGAAATGCTAGAAATGGTTCAAAGCGAGCCACAGATATGGGATCAAAACAGCACCAGAGCATCACTTTAAAGGGTCGGATTTTTAATGAAGAAACTCAGACACAACCACGTAATTGCTGTATCAAATTGCTGTAATTATTCACAAACACAGCGCTCTCTGGATAGTCAATGTACTGTAAAATTAAGACCTGACAAAATATGCATGCAGCTTTATCCTACTGTCCTATATATAATGAACATGGTTAATAGGAAAATAACTGTTTGTGCAGGTGAGCGGAATTCACTGTTCTTCTTATCATTTAATCACAAGCTACATGTACTGGTATTCTGATTTAAAAAGGTTCAAAAGCCCAAAGAGAATAAAATTGCTTCATAAACACCTCATACAGTACTAAACAATTAGAAATGCTGATAGCTTTCAGAGGTACGACACTGTACCATTAAAACTGCTTCTATTTTTCCTGCTCATGCCCCTGCTTTGTGTTCTGAGCACGCCCTCCACCTTGATGTAAATGAGTGAGGGCATTCAATTACTTATTTTCAAAGTCATCACTCTTCTTAGAGTTTATCTATAATGCAAACTGTTAAAGAATTACCAGCAACACAAAAGCAGCAACTACTTCTTTAAAAAGATGTACGTATATACACTGGTCAAAAAAATAAATAAAGGAGCACTTTGAAAACACATCATCTCAATGGGAAAAAAAATCATGTTGAATGTCTATACTGGAGTGGGTAATGTGTTAGAAACCAAAGGGTGGCACATCATTTGATGGAAATGAAAATTATCAACCTACAGAGGGCTGAATTCAAAGACACCCCAAATATCAAAGGATAGTACATTTTGCCAAATTTTAATTGCAGCAACTCTGAATGGTACTCAGCAGTTTGTATGTTTCTAAATGATTCTCCTTCAATCTCATATGATTTCCAAGCAGAACCCCGTGTTTCACCACGATCCTGCAAGCACAGGAGCTTTTATGTGCGTTTTGAGCGTTTCTCGCTCAGAAACGCTCATTTTGGCCATTTCAAGGATAACTTCACAAACTTCAATCAAACTGCTTCCAAACATGTTTCTAAATGATTCTCCTTCAATCTCATATGATTTCCAAGCAGAACCCCGTGTTTCACCACGATCCTGCAAGCACAGGAGCTTTTATGTGCGTTTTGAGCGTTTCTCGCTCAGAAACGCTCATTTTGGCCATTTCAAGGATAACTTCACAAACTTCAATCAAACTGCTTCCAAACATGTTTCTAAATGATTCTCCTTCAATCTCATATGATTTCCAAGCAGAACCCCGTGTTTCACCACGATCCTGCAAGCACAGGAGCTTTTATGTGCATTTTGAGCGTTTCTCGCTCAGAAACGCTCATTTTGGCCATTTCAAGGATAACTTCACAAACTTCAATCAAACTGCTTCCAAACATGTTTCTAAATGATTCTCCTTCAATCTCATATGATTTCCAAGCAGAACCCCGTGTTTCACCACGATCCTGCAAGCACAGGAGCTTTTATGTGCGTTTTGGGCTTATCTCGCTGAGAAACGCTCATTTTGGCCATTTCAAGGATAACTTCACAAACTTCAATCAAACTGCTTCCAAACATGTTTCTAAATGATTCTCCTTCAATCTCATATGATTTCCAAGCAGAACCCCGTGTTTCACCACGATCCTGCAAGCAATA